>MU260754.1:75000-82500 GCA_020310875.1 Ceratopteris richardii
TCGGTTCAATTGGATCACTTGGATCCCATAATTACCCCTCGAGGAATTCTTCCTGTGTCAATGCACTAGCTCATATGTTCTCGGCAGACGCACCAAAATGTTGAGTTCCTTAGCCCACGGAACAAATGATTATATGAGACTTTATTTGGTTTAAACCCCTCGGAATCGGTCCACTTGGATTACCTAGAGCCCACAATTATCTCGCAATGGATTCTTCCTATGTCTATGCACTAGCTCATAAATTCCCGGATGCGAGAAAACTTGAAGTTCATTGTTATAAAAATAAAAAAACTTAGTCTTTTCAAACCTCACATTTAAATAGCATATATATTGAACTGGAGTTTCATATGCAGAGCCTGAGTTCGTGCCCTTAAGCCATACATTCAAAGAAGATTATGCACAAGAAGGGGATTCGCGCAATGAGGAAGAATGCATTTCATGGAAAATAATTGGGGTTCATACAAGAAAGCATCATCAGTCATGCCAGTTCATTCTCACAGACAATGTAAACTTTAAACGTATCTGAAGCTCCAACAATCATAGAAACTGAAATCATAATACGTGTTATGAAGAGGACAAAACAACAGTTTGTCTTAGTGCAATAGATGACGATTATCAGAATAACCTCATCGTATGAAAATTTGTAATCACAAAACCTGGTAGTGAAGACAAACAATTTGCAATCGTATATTTTTCAGAGTGCAACTTAACATAGTGTAGCTAATGCAGTTTGATCCGAAATGAAATTCTTCACGGTTTAACGCTGTCGCATCAGTTGATCTCTTAGGTCCCAAAATCATGTCATATACATTTGGATCCGAGATGGAGATCTTTGGGCTAGCTGCGACACCTCCACCAATCTCTGAGGAAGTCCCTTCACTCGTATATAAATGCAATCACTTCGGAAGAAGTAACATAATATAGGGAAAATATATGCATTTACGTCAAGTACATGTAGCAATCTAATAAACATGCCCAATTTAATTCAATCTTATATGAACATGCGCCCAAATCTTTTGCATCCCATATACTGGCAAATAAGCATGAAATATAAACCTGGCACTTTCCTCACGAGCCAAATCATAAAGCAGTATGTTATGAATTTAGTTGGACAACAGTACAACAAAAGAAAAGTGCATCAATCAACAGCCACACAAAAAGGACAGGACAAACGTTACCAAGACTGTACATTTCTGGGTATGGATTTGTTTCAAGGGCAAGCATGAAAAGCATGTCTCGTCCATATAAGCAGAACACAATGAAACTTACCTGTAGTTTTTCTCAAAAGTGTCCTTCTATGCTGTTGCCCAACAACGTCAAAGAGACACAACACGGTGAAGATGCAAGAATTGGACCAATCGGTTCAGATACTACAAGTTGGCCCCTTGCTCCATCAGATCGCAGGGGTTCATAAGAACTACAAGAAATCCATCTAAGTCTTCAGCGTGGCATGTAAAAGTATTCTCTGTTGCCCCACTGCTCTCCAGCTGAGTTCATGCGACCATGGAGTCCTCCTGTTCGAGCCCTCCAGGACCAAAGCATTTTTATTTTTATTTTTACCATAATAGATGGTGGCCTTTCTTGTGCGCCACAATCAGCCCATTTGTCATCATCTCTAATCCTCGACCATGAGTCGTCCTCTTTTTGTCAATAAAGCTCTTCAGGCCAAGGCTGCTACCTCCTCCCGTAATGTCCTTGATGATCTCTATCTCCTGAAAACCTCAATTCTTGCCTCCTCCCTCCTTTGTCTTCAGCGCTTCCCCTCAAATCCGTTACACACATCTGTCAGCAGCAGCTACCTCCAGGACTTTCTTCACTTGCGCATGGACACCATTTCCCAAGAGAGAAAGGCCCAAAATGTATGCCCTCCTCCACGCACTCTGATGCGCATATCCACGGCTGCAGAACGATTCCGCACCAGGGGCAGCACGGGCTCAAAAACTTCATAGTCTCGAATCTCTCTGCCAAAAAAATAAAAGACAGCTCCCCTTTTTTTAACCATATCCCCCAGTGCGTGGTTATTATCCCCCAAAGATAAGGACTGGTATATGTGGAAGAAGTGTATTCCTCCCCTTCTTCTATTCTTGTGTGCCCACACTTAGCATATGAATCGATCAGTGTATTGCTGAGACTCACATTTCCTTTTAATGAACTTCGCCTTTCAAGCTCTTCATGTATTTCCATAATTTTTCATGTGGCAGCTAAATTGTTGAATGCTTTTAAGATGCACATATATGTAATTACATCAGGAAAAATACCATCAGATCGCATCTGCTCAAGGCAATCTATTGTTGGTGCATATCAAGCCTTCACACATTGGCTTAGAACATTGGAGCCTTGAAAGACTTGGCTTGGTTATCAAACTTTGAAGACTTCACATAGAGCTTGGACCCTTGAAGGATGTATCTACATGAAACAATGATCATAGGAACCAATGCTTATTGGTTATTACCATTTATCTCATGTAAAAGTCTATATGACTTTAACCACTCTTGTAATCACACCTACTTGAGAAAGTCGTGGAAAAATAGATGAGATGATTGAGAGAATATCTCAATCAACTTTTAGGTGAAAGATTCTAGGAGATTGATTGGTATCCAAATTCAAATTAACACTCAACTCTTATAAAAGCCATGAAGAAAAGTCGCGGGTTAGCTTGTTCTTTTTCAGCTCATATCCCGAGGCTAATCCATCTATCTCTGAGTGTGTGAGTGCTACACTATAGCCTACACCTCTGAGTACCATTGAGCATCACATTCTATGCCAATGGGAATGTACAATCATTAGATTTAATCAATATACTTACATTCATAATCTCTGTTTTCTCTGAGTGACTATCTTCAACTCTGTCAAATTCCAAGAGGCATATCTCAAGATCTACTGAGCCAAATTGGATGATTCAAAGTGCATTGGATTCAGCTCAAAGTCTAATATACACCTACAAAGTTTCAAGGTTATTGGATCAACCATCACAGAGAAATCCCAATCGAGGTGCTCACTAGTCTGTGACTGTAAGTCTCCTAAAAAGTCGGGGGTACACCTTATTTTGCTAAAGTGATTTCTCTGAGTGTGGTTTATCATTTCCTTTCATTCCACTTGGAAATGGAAGCTTACTAAGCTAATAGAATATCTCTAGAAGGAATTTTGCTAATTGTAACTACACTGGTCACACTGAGCATAACACTGAGCAGGTATCAAGACCAAAATAGAAAGTTTTCAAGTCTTGTGATTTTCAAAGTAGTCTTTTTTGATCAAGTCATTACTCAAACCTTTTCCAAAGTACATATAGCATATTTTGGTATCATTTGGAAGCTCAAGGAGTCTACTAAGCATATCTGAAGTGAAAGGAGGGCAGGTGTGAAGCAGGTCTAGCAGTATCAACTTGATCTTCTGAGTGCATCCAGCCATCACTCCCAACAGTGGTATCAGAGCAAATAAAGTAATCATGGGTGATGGTTTCCCTTCCTTCATTGACAAATTAGACAGGAACAACTACCAAGCATGGTCATTGAGAATGAAGACCTATGTACAAGGAAGGAGCTTGTTTGGATACATATCAGGAGATGAGGAATTGCCCTCATTCAAGACTAGAGGCCTACCTACAAAGGATGAACATGAGAGGCTCAATCAATGGTGTGCAAAAGATGCTTTGGCAAGGTCATATCTCTTAAACTCTATATCTGACTTTCTTTTACCTCATGTAAGGAATTGTAAGACTTCCCAAGAGACTTGGGAAACCTTGTCAACATATTTTTCATCAAGCACAAGAGCCAGAAAGAATCAGCTATGGATTGAGTTTACAACTCTTAGGAAGCAATCAAAACAATGTGTCTCAGATTTTGTCACCAAAGTCAAAGACATTGCAGATCAACTTGCAAGTGTTGGAGAAGAAATTGAGGAAGAGCAAATAGTCAGACAAGTGATCAATGGACTAAAGGCAGATGACAAGTGGGAGAGCTTTACCACAGCAATGGACTTATACATGGACATCCAAGCACCTGATCTAACAACTCTGATTGGACAACTCTTTACACATGAAGCAAAGATCACAAAGAATGGAGAGCAATCAAAAGGTAACAATCCCTCTGCCCTATATACTGATAAGAAGGTAAAAGATAAAGGTAAAAGCAAGAAGGTTGATGAAGAAGGCTCTACCTCCCAAGCAAACTATGCAGGGAGAGGTAGATCTTCTAGAGGTAGGGGCAGAGGAGGTAAGTCAGGTAGGGGGAGACCCTACAATCAATCTCCATGCAATATCTGTGGCTTGTCTAACCATACCACAGATGAATGCTACAAAAACTACAAGAACCAAAGAGGAAGAGGTCACCAAAGAGGAGGATATTCTCAAGGTAGAGGCAGATTCAACCAATCTCAAGGCTACCATGGCTACAACAATAATTACAACAACAGCTACAATCAAAATGGCAACTATTAAGGTGGATACAGAAATAGGAAAGACTACAACAATTATGCAGAAGAGCAAGATGATTCCCTGTTGATCATGAACATGACATCTAAGTCAGGTATCAATGATGATCACTTATTCTATATTGATTCAGGTTGCTCTAATCATGTAGCTGGAAATGTTGCATTACTTTCTGATTTGGAAGAACCCAAAGGCAAGCACCAAGTGCAGACAGGTGATGACACTAAACATTCAGTTGTTAAAGTAGGCAATGTCAAAACTAGTGATGGTAATCAGAATCTATTAAGCAGAGTGTTATATGTTCCAACAATCACCAAGAATCTAATGAGTGTAGGTCAGATTGTGGAAAAAGATCTACAAGTCAGGTTCACTCAACATGGTGCATATGTGGAGGATCCAAGACATGGATTCAGAAGGATAGCCAAGGGAGAAAAATTAGGTAGATTGTTTACATTTGAACTTGAAGACACTAAGAGTATTGCTTTGTACAACTATAAGGATCAAACACTATCAGAATTGGAGATTTGGCACAAGAGATTAGGTCACATTGGAGAGAGGACCTTAAAGCAAATGAGTAGGGATCAATGTGTGCTTGGGATACCAAATGTATCCAAGCAACACATGATATACAAGTGTGGGGCTTGTCAATTTGGTAAGTCACACAGATTGCCTTATACCAAGAAAGGTTTTATGCATGAAGATTATCTGGAATTGGTGCATACAGATGTGTGGGGACCTAGCAAGGAGTCATCCATATCTGGATCAAGGTACTATGTGTCCTTCATTGATGACTATAGCAGGTGGACTGTCTTATACTACATGAAACATAAAGATGAAGTATTTAATTGTTTCAAAAAATATCTTGCACTAGTTGAAAATCAAACAGGTAGACATTTGAAGAAACTAAGGTTAGATGGTGGTGGAGAATACTTCTCCAATGACTTTGAAGATTTCTTGCAGGAAAGAGGCATCAAGAGGGAGATTACTACAAGGTACTCACCTGAACAAAATGGGGTAGCAGAAAGGAGAAATAGACTCATTATAGAGACAGCTAGGTCTATGCTAAATGAAAAGAAATTGCCAAATTATCTTTGGGCAGAGAGTGTATCTACTGCCACATATTTAATTAACAGGTTGCCATCAAAGACACTTGATGGGATGACACCTATGAGGCTTGGCATGGTAAGAGACCATCTCTGGATCATTGCAAAATCTTTGGTTGTGTTGCATATGTGCATATTCCCTCACAGGTAAGGGGAAAGCTAGACCCTAAAGCTGAAAAGTGTATCTTCATTGGCTATGATTTGAATCAGAAAGGATACAGGTTCTATAATCCCTCAAATAAAGGCTTCAAGGTAAGCAGAGATGTCATCTTTGATGAGAATGACTCATGGTATGAAAATGAATGCAGGAAGGTTAGTCTACCTTATGACATGGAAGAAGATTTTCCAAAACTTATCAGGCAAGAACCAATTCAGAAAGAAGACACAAGCTCAGATGATGAAGACACCATCAACATTGAAGAGTTCAAGGCTTGGAAATCCAAAGGGAAGATGAAGATGAAGCAACTAGAAGACAATCCAGAATCCTCAACTCAAGCTATGAGGAGATCTCAGAGAGAAAAGAAAAAACCTATTAGGTATGGGTATGATACTTCACTTGTAACCAAGCACTCTGTATATCTTGCAAAGGATCTCTTGAATGAAGAACCAGGTACATTTGAAGAAGCAATTATTAAGCCAGAATGGAAGGAAGCAATGGATGAAGAAATGGAGGCTCTCAATGAGAGTGATACTTGGGACTTGGTACCCAAGAAGGACTCCATGAAGGTGATAGGATCCAGATGGATCTACAAACTCAAGAGGAACTCAGATGGTACAATAAACAGGTATAAAGCTAGGTTGGTAGCCAAGGGTTTTGCACAAACCCAAGGCATTGATTATGAGGAGACATTTTCTCCTGTGGCCAAGATGCCAACTATCAGAGTTATGGTGAGTGTAGCTGCATCCAAGAATTGGAACATGTACCAATTGGATGTGAAGAATGCATTCTTGAATGGATGGATATCTGAAGAAGTCTACATGTCACAACCACCTGGCTATGAAGATCCCAATAAGGTAAATCATGTTTGTAAATTGAAGAAGGCTCTGTATGGATTGAAGCAGGCACCTAGAGCATGGAATTACAGGTTGACAACCTATCTCCTAGATCAAGGATTTATGATGAGTAAAGCAGATACTTCATTGTTTATAAAAAGGAACAATTCAGAGGTAATATACTTGTGTGTCTATGTTGATGACATCATTATTACAGGAAATGATGTTCAGGGAATAAGACACATCAAAGGACAGATGATGAAGGAATTCAAGATCAATGATCTTGGATTATTGAAGTACTTCCTAGGACTTGAATTGGTCTACACAAACTCAGGTATCTTTATTACTCAGAAGAAGTACATTCAGGACATGGTCAAGAAGTTTAATTTGCAGGAAGCTAAAATCTCAAACACTCCTATGGAGGTCAACCACAAACTCAGTGCACATGAAGGAGAAGAACTCAAAGATATTACAGGTTACCAAAGTTTGGTAGGTAGTTTAAATTATGCTACCTTAACCAGGATTGATATATCATATGGTGTTAGTGTACTTAGCCAATTTATGCACAAACCAAGAATACCTCATTTGGAGGCAGCAAAGAAGATAGTAAAGTACTTAAAGGGAACACAGAATCATGGTTTGTACTTTCCATATTCATCAGACATTGATATTAAGGTATACTCAGATGCAGATTGGGCAGGTTGCAAGGATGACAGGAGAAGCACATCTGGTTACATATGTTTTGCAGGTGATAAACCAATTTCTTGGTCATCCAAGAAACAACCTACAGTAGCTTTGTCATCTACTGAGGCAGAGTATAGAGGGCTAGCCAATGCCACTCAAGAAGCCATATGGTTGAAGCTTTTATATTCAGAATTGGGCCTATACACAAGGCCACCAATCATATTTGGGGATAACACAAGTTCTCTTCACCTTGCAGCTAATCCAATTTATCATGCCAGAACCAAACACATAGAG
>MU260754.1:87500-92500 GCA_020310875.1 Ceratopteris richardii
TCATATAGACTTTTACATGAGATAAATGGTAAGAACAATAAGCATTGGTTCCTATGATCATTCTTTCATGTAGATACATCCTTCAAGGGTCCAAGCTCTATGTGAAGTCTTCAAAGTTGATATCCAAGCCAAGTGTTAAGGCTTGAATTACACCAACAACTCCCCCTCAAGCCAAACACTTTGGCTCTAGTCTTCATCTCTAGTCTTCAATTATTTCCTGCAATCCAATCATGGATTTAAACCTGCATAGCTTGCTTCCATCCAGAGCTTTAGTAAGCAAATCTGCACATTGTATATTAGTAGACACATATGACAATTGAATTTCTTTGCTAAGTAACTTCTCCCTCACATAGTGGTAATGAAGCTCTATGTGTTTTGTCCTAGCATGATAAATTGGATTAGCTGCTAGGTGAAGAGAACTTGTGTTATCCCCAAATATGATTGGTGGCCTTGTGTATAGGCCCAATTTTGAATATAAAATCTTCAACCATATTGCTTCTTGAGTGGCATTGGCTAGCCCTCTATACTCTGCCTCAGTAGATGACAAAGCTACTGTAGGTTGTTTCTTGGATGACCAAGAAATTGGTTTATCACCTGCAAAACATATGTAACCAGATGTGCTTCTCCTGTCATCCTTGCAACCTGCCCAATCTGCATCTGAGTATACCTTAATATCAATGTTTGATGAATATGGAAAGTACAAACCATGATTTTTTGTTCCCTTTAAGTACTTTACTATCTTCTTTGCTGCCTCCAAATGAGGTACTCTTGGTTTGTGCATAAATTGGCTAAGTACACTAACACCATATGATATATCAATCCTGGTTAAGGTAGCATAATTTAGACTACCTACCAAACTTTGGTAACCTGTAATATCTTTGAGTTCTTCTCCTTCATGTGCACTGAGTTTGTGGTTGACCTCCATAGGAATGTTTGAGACTTTAGCTTCCTGCAAATTAAACTTCTTGACCATGTCCTGAATGTACTTCTTCTGAGTAATAAAGATACCTGAGTTTGTGTAGACCAATTCAAGTCCTAGGAAGTACTTCAATAATCCAAGATCATTGATCTTGAATTCCTTCATCATCTGTCCTTTGATGTGTCTTATTCCCTGAACATCATTTCCTGTAATAATGATGTCATCAACATAGACACACAAATATATTACCTCTGAATTGTTCCTTTTTATAAACAATGAAGTATCTGCTTTACTCATCACAAATCCTTGATCTAGGAGATAGGTTGTCAACCTGTAATTCCATGCTCTAGGTGCCTGCTTCAATCCATACAGAGCCTTCTTCAATTTACAAACATGATTTACCTTATTGGAATCTTCATAGCCAAGTGGTTGTGACATGTAGACTTCTTCAGATATCCATCCATTCAAGAATGCATTCTTCACATCCAATTGGTACATGTTCCAATTCTTGGATGCAGCTACACTCACCATAACTCTGATAGTTGGCATCTTGGCCATAGGAGAAAATGTCTCCTCATAATCAATGCCTTGGGTTTGTGCAAAACCCTTGGCTACCAACCTAGCTTTATACCTGTTTATTGTACCATCTGAGTTCCTCTTGAGTTTGTAGATCCATCTGGATCCTATTACTTTCATGGAGTCCTTCTTGGGTACCAAGTCCCAAGTATCACTTTCCTTGAGAGCCTCCATTTCTTCATCCATTGCTTCCTTCCATTCTGGTTTAGTAATTGCTTCTTCAAATGTACCTGGTTCTTCATTCAAGATATCCTTTGCAAGATATACAGAGTGCTTGGTTACAAGTGAAGTATCATACCCATACCTAATAGGCTTTTTCTTTTCTCTCTGAGATCTCCTCATAGCTTGAGTTGAGGATTCTGGATTATCTTCTAGTTGCTTCATCTTCATCTTCCCTTTGGATTTCCAAGCCTTGAACTCTTCAATGTTGATGGTGTCTTCATCATCTGAGCTTGTGTCTTCTTTCTGAATTGGTTCTTGCCTGATAAGTTTTGGAAAATCTTCTTCCATGTCATAAGGTAGACTAACCTTCCTGCATTCATTTTCATACCATGAGTCATTCTCATCAAAGATGACATCTTTGCTTACCTTGAAGCCTTTATTTGAGGGATTATAGAACTTGTATCCTTTCTGATTCAAATCATAGCCAATGAAGATACACTTTTCAGCTTTAGGGTCTAGCTTTCCCCTTACCTGTGAGGGAATAAGTACATATGCAACACAACCAAAGATTTTGCAATGATCCAGAGATGGTCTCTTACCATGCCAAGCCTCATAGGGTGTCATCCCATCAAGTGTCTTTGATGGCAACCTGTTAATTAAATATGTGGCAGTAGATACACTCTCTGCCCAAAGATAATTTGGCAATTTCTTTTCATTTAGCATAGACCTAGCTGTCTCTATAATGAGTCTATTTCTCCTTTCTGCTACCCCATTTTGTTCAGGTGAGTACCTTGTAGTAATCTCCCTCTTGATGCCTCTTTCCTGCAAGAAATCTTCAAAGTCATTGGAGAAGTATTCTCCACCACCATCTGACCTTAGTTTCTTCAAATGTCTACCTGTTTGATTTTCAACTAGTGCAAAATATTTTTTGAAACAATTAAATACTTCATCTTTATGTTTCATGTAGTATAAGATAGTCCACCTGCTATAGCCATCAATGAAGGACACATAGTACCTTGATCCAGATATGGATGGCTCCTTGCTGGGTCCCCACACATCTGTATGCACTAATTCCAGATAATCTTCATGCATAAAACCTTTCTTGGTATAAGGCAATCTGTGTGACTTACCAAATTGACAAGCCCCACACTTGTATATCATGTGTTGCTTGGATACATTAGGTATCCCAAGCACACATTGATCCCTACTCATTTGCTTTAAGGTCCTTTCTCCAATGTGACCTAATCTCTTGTGCCAAATCTCCAATTCTGATAGGGTTTGATCTTTATAGTTGTACAAAGCAATGCTTTTTGTGTCTTCTAGTTCAAAGGTAAATAATCTACCTGATTTTTCTCCCTTGGCTATCCTTCTGAATCCATGTCTTGGATCCTCCACATATGCACCATGTTGAGTGAACCTGACCTGTAGACCCTTGTCCACAATCTGACCTACACTCATTAGATTCTTGGTGATTGTTGGAACATACAACACTCTGCTCAATAGATTCTGATTACCATCACTAGTTTTGACATTGCCTACTTTAACAACTGAATGTTTAGTGTCATCACCTGTCTGCACTTGGTGCTTGCCTTTGGGTTCTTCCAAATCAGAAAGTAATGCAACATTTCCAGCTACATGATTAGAGCAACCTGAATCAATATAGAATAAGTGATCATCATTGATACCTGACTTAGATGCCATGTTCATGATCAACAAGGAATCATCTTGCTCCTCTGCATAATTGTTGTAGTCTTTCCTATTTCTGTATCCACCTTGATAGTTGCTATTGTGATTGTAGCTGTTGTTATAATTATTGTTGTAGCCATGGTAGCCTTGAGATTGGTTGAATCTGCCTCTACCTTGAGAATATCCTCCTCTTTGGTGACCTCTTCCTCTTTGGTTCTTGTAGTTTTTGTAGCATTCATCTGTGGTATGGTTAGACAAGCCACAAATATTGCATGGAGATTGGTTGTAGGGTCTCCCCCTACCTGACTTACTTCCTCTGCCCCTACCTCTAGAAGATCTACCTCTCCCTGCATAGTTTGCTTGGGAGGTAGAGCCTTCTTCATCAACCTTTTTGTTTTTACCCTTGTCTTTAGTCTTCTTATCAGTATATAGGGCAGAGGGATTGTTACCTTTTGATTGCTCTCCATTCTTTGTGATCTTTGCTTCATGTGTAAAGAGTTGTCCAATCAGAGTTGTTAGATCAGGTGCTTGGATGTCCATGTATAAGTCCATTTGTGTGGTAAAGCTCTCCCACTTGTCATCTGCCTTTAGTCCATTGATCACTTGTCTGACTATTTGCTCTTCCTCAATTTCTTCTCCAACACTTGCAAGTTGATCTGCAATGTCTTTGACTTTGGTGACAAAATCTGAGACACATTGTTTTGATTGCTTCCTAAGAGTTGTAAACTCAATCCATAGCTGATTCTTTCTGGCTCTTGTGCTTGATGAAAAATATGTTGACAAGGTTTCCCAAGTCTCTTGGGAAGTCTTACAATTCCTTACATGAGGTAAAAGAAAGTCATATATAGAGTTTAAGAGATATGACCTTGCCAAAGCATCTTTTGCACACCATTGATTGAGCCTCTCATGTTCATCCTTTGTAGGTAGGCCTCTAGTCTTGAATGAGGGCAATTCCTCATCTCTTGATATGTATCCAAACAAGCTCCTTCCTTGTAGATAGGTCTTCATTCTCAATGAACATGCTTGGTAGTTGTTCCTATCTAATTTGTCAATGAAGGAAGGGAAACCATCACCCATGATTACTTTATTTGCTCTGATACCACTGTTGGGAGTGATGGCTGGATGCACTCAGAAGATCAAGTTGATGCTGCTAGACCTGCTTCACACCTGCCCTCCTTTCACTTCAGATATGCTTAGTAGACTCCTTGAGCTTCCAAATGATACCAAAATATGCTATATGTACTTTGGAAAGGTTTGAGTAATGACTTGATCAAAACAGACTACTTTGAAAATCACAAGACTTGAAAACTTTCTATTTTGGTCTTGATACCTGCTCAGTGTTATGCTCAGTGTGACTAGTGTAGTTACAATTAGCAAAATTCCTTCTAGAGGTATTCTATTAGCTTAGTAACCTTCCATTTCCAAGTGAAATGAAAGGAAATGATAAACCACACTCAGAGAAATCACTTTAGCAAAATAAGGTTTACCCCCAACTTTTTAGGAGACTTACAGTCACAGACCAGTGAGCACCTCGATTGGGATTTCTCTGTGATGGTTGATCCAATAACCTTGAAACTTTGTACGTGTATACTAGACTTTGAGTTGAATCCAATGCACTTTGAATCATCCAATTTGGTTCAGTAGATCTTGAGATATG
>MU260754.1:112500-115000 GCA_020310875.1 Ceratopteris richardii
CAATTCTTGGATGCAGCTACACTCACCAAAACTCTGATAGTTGGCATCTTGGCCACAGGAGAAAATGTCTCCTCATAATCAATGCCTTGGGTTTGTGCAAAACCCTTGGCTACCAACCTAGCTTTGTACCTATTAATTGTTCCATCTGAATTCTTCTTCAATTTGTAGATCCATCTGGATCCTATTACCTTCATAGTATCCTTCTTGGGTACCAAGTCCCAAGTATCACTCTCTTGGAGAGCTTCTATCTCCTCATCCATGGCTTCTCTCCATTCTGGCTTTGTAATTGCTTCTTCATAGGTACCTGGTTCTTCATTCAACAAGTCTTTTGCAAGATATACAGAGTGTTTAGTTACAAGTGATGTGTCATACCCAAATCTGATAGGTTTCTTCTTCTCTCTCTGAGATCTTCTCATAGCTTGAGTAGAAGTTTCTGCTTTGTCCTCCAATTGCTTCATCTTCATCTTTCCTTTGGATTTCCATGCTTTGAACTCTTCAAGGTTTATGGTATCATCATCTGAGCTTGAGTCTTCTTGCTGAGTTGGCTCTTCCTTGGTAAGCTTTGGAAAATCTTCCTCCATGTCATAGGGTAGACTCACTTTCCTGCATTCATTCTCATACCATGAGTCATTCTCATCAAATATGACATCTCTGCTTACCTTGAACCCTTTGTTTGTGGGGTTGTAGAATCTGTATCCCTTTTGGTTTAAATCATAGCCAATGAAGATACTTTTTTCTGCCTTTGGGTCTAGCTTTCCTCTTACCTGTGAAGGAATATGCACATATGCTATACATCCAAATATTTTGCAATGATCTAGAGAGGGTCTCTTACCATGCCAAGCTTCATATGGAGTCATGCCATCAAGTGATTTGGATGGCAACCTATTGATGAGGTAAGTGGCAGTGGACACACTCTCTGCCCATAGGTAATTTGGCAACCTTTTTTCATTGAGCATAGACCTAGCTGTTTCCACTATAAGTCTATTCCTTCTTTCTGCTACCCCATTTTGTTCAGGTGAATATCTGGTAGTGATCTCTCTCTTGATGCCTCTTTCCTGCAAGAAATCTTCAAACTCATTGGAGAAGTACTCTCCTCCACCATCTGATCTTAGCCTCTTCAAGCTTCTACCTGTTTGATTCTCAACAAGAGCAAGATACCTCTTGAAACAATTAAACACTTCATCTTTATGCTTCATAAAGTATAAAATGGTCCACCTGCTATAGTCATCAATAAAAGACACATAATATCTTGAACCAGAAATGGAAGGGTCCTTGCTAGGTCCCCAAACATCTGTGTGTACCAAGTCTAGGTAGTCTTCATGCATGAAACCTTTTCTTGAGTAGGGTAATCTGTGAGACTTACCAAATTGACATGATCCACATTTGTAAATCATGTGTTGCTTGGATACATTAGGTATCCCAAGCACACATTGATCCCTGCACATTTGCTTAAGAGTCCTTTCACCTATGTGTCCTAATCTTTTGTGCCATATCTCTAACTCTGAGAGTGTCTGATCCTTATAATTATACAAAGCAATGTTTTTTGTATCCTCTAGCTCAAATGTAAATAATCTACCTGATTTCTCCCCTTTGGCTATCCTTTTGAATCCTTGTTTTGGGTCCTCCACATATGCTCCATGTTGTGTGAATCTGACCTGCAAACCTTTCTCCACAATCTGCCCAACACTCATTAAATTCTTAGTTATTGTTGGTACATAGAGTACCCTGCTTAATAGGTTCTGATTACCATCACATGTCTTCACATTTCCAATTTTGACCACAGAGTGTTTAGTGTCATCACCTGTTTGTACCTGATGTTTGCCCTTGGGCTCTTCCAAATCAGAAAGCAATGCCACATTGCCAGCTACATGGTTAGAACATCCTGAGTCAATGTAAAATAAATGATCATCATTTGTACCTATCTTGGAGGTCATGTTCATGATCAATAAGGAGTCATCCTGCTCCTCTGTGTAGTTGTTGTAATCTCTTCTATTTCTGAATCCACCTTGGTAGCTTCCATTGTGGTTGTTGTTGTAATTGTTGTTGTATTGGTTGTTATACCCATTGTAGCTTTGATGTTGGTTGAATCTACCTCTTCCTTGAGAGTATCCACCTCTTGAGTAGCCTCTTCCTCTCTGATTTTTGTAGTTCTTATAGCATTCATCTGTGGTATGATTGGACAACCCACAGATGTTGCAAGGTGATGAGTTGTAGGGTCTCCCCCTACCTGACTTACCTCCTCTGCCTCTTCCTCTAGATGACCTACCTCTCCCTGCATAATTGGCTTGAGAGGTAGAGCCTTCTTCATCCTGTTTCTTCTTGCCTTTATCTTTAACTTTTTTATCAGTAAAGAGAGCAGAGGGGTTATTACCTTTTGATTGATCTCCAGCTTTGGTGAACTTTGCTTCATGTGTAAATAGTTGACCCATGAGTGTTGTGAGATCAGGGGTATGCATGTCCATGTAGAGGTCCATTGCAGTGGTGAAACTTTCCCACTTAT
>MU260754.1:132500-137500 GCA_020310875.1 Ceratopteris richardii
TGAATTTAGATCACCTCTATATCAAGATCAACTTTAGACTCCACCTAATTTAGAGAATCTTCACCAAATTATCAGAAAATTGATTATTCTGAAAAATTCAGTTTCTTCAGAAAAGTCTGCTGCAGATTAGTCACTCATTGACTAATCAATCCTGTAAAGTTTTTGATAAAACTTTGCACAACACTTCGCCTTAAGGTTGCGCAACTTTGCCAAGTTAAATCTCTCAAAAAGATTAAGTACACACTGAGAAATGTGTGAAACACTTTACCTATGTCTGAAAGTGCTTCTCTGCAATGGCGACTTTGACACCTGCAACTTCTTAGCACTGGTTCTCCCAACTCTGAACCCGTTTGATCAAGATCTTCTAGCCATAGATAGCTTACCTTCCAACTTAGATTTTGAGACCTCACTTGTGTAAAACTTTACACTGTGGACTGAGCACTGACCATTTCTTTGAAGATGAAATGTGCGTCAGATTTTTCGACTCTTAGAACATCTTCACATATGAATGTTCCTAAACAAAATTCTCACAGCCTGATTGAAATTAATCTCTCAAATTCTAGCCATAGATAGATTAGCTATGGACTTAGATACGTGCACAAGGATTCTTCAAAAGATTAAGCACAGAAGGAGAATGGGAGAGAAGATCGACGCGCAGAATTCTACAACATTTTCTTCTTCATTACTTTTCATACATATGGTTGATGATACATACAATGTTCATCACCTCTTCACCTATTCTTCTCTATCTGATCTATATCACTCTCTCTCCTATGAATACGTATCTGTAGATATATATACGAGTCTAACTCGTCATCTTTTTCAAAATACATGGAACTATTTACAAGAGTAATATACAAAAGAAACCTTTCTGATTCTATTTTCTTCCTCTGAAAGTAATCTTCATTCTTCCACATATCTTCTCACTTTGATCTTCATATAATCACTATTGATGATTGTTCTGCTCCAACAGCTCCCCCTCAATCTTCAATTGTGATTACCTGCATCTTCTTTATTCCTGCCATATCTTTAAACCTCTGCAACTTAGGTCCATCCAAACTTTTAGTCATCATATCTGCAAGTTGATCTTTTGTAGGGGTGTGTATGACTTCAATTTCCTTCTCAATGACCTTCTCTCTCAGAAAATGATACTGTATTTCAATATGCTTAGTTCTAGCATGAAATACAGGATTAGCTGCCAAGTATAATGAACTCATATTGTCTCCACAAATAATAGGAGTACTCTGAATCACATCAAAAACTTTCAAAAGTGTCTTTAGCCATATTACCTCTTTTGCAGCTTCCACCATACCTTTATATTCTACTTCTGTAGATGACAAAGCAACTGTATGTTGCTTCTTGGAACACCATGAAATCAATTTGTCTCCTACATAGCACAAGTTTCCATGTGTTGATCTTCTATCATCCACATTACCTGCCCAATCTGCATCACTATATATCTTGATTCTTGTATCTGAAGTAAACCCATAGTACAACCCTTCTTTGAGTGTACCCTTGATGTACCTAAGTACTCTTTGTCCTGCAATCCAATGTTCCTTTCTAGGACAATGCATGAATTGTGAAAGCACACCAACTGCATATGACAAGTCAGGCCTTGTCAATGTAGCATAAATCAAGCTACCAACCAAACTTTGATAGAGTTTCATATTTCTGAACTCTTCTCCTCCAAACCTAGACAATTTATGGTTCACTTCCAAAGGTGTAGGTGCAACCCTGCAATCTTCCATTTTAAATTTGGTTAGCAAATTTTTAAGATACCTTTCTTGGGTCACATATACTCCATGTTGAGTATAAGAGATCTCCATTCCCAAGAAGAATGATAGGTTCCCCAAATCACTGATTTTGAACTCTTTCTCCATCTGCTTCTTGATCATTTGTATCCCCTTATCATCTGTTCCTGTAAGTATTATGTCATCAACATAAATACACACATAAATGAATCCATTTTCACTTGCTTTGACTAGCAAGCTACTATCTGCCTTTGATGCTTGAAATCCAAGATCATTCAAGAATTTTACAAGCCTATAATTCCAAGCCCTTGGGGCTTGCTTCAACCCATACAAAGCTCTCTTGAGCTTACATACATAATTTGGACTCACTTGATCTTTGAACCCATCTGGTTGCTCCATGTAGACTTCATCTGAAATGTAACCATTCAAGAAAGCATTTTTAACATCTAATTGAGACAACTTCCAACCTTTACAAGCAGCAATTGCAATGAGTGTCCTGATGGTTGTCATCTTTGCCACAGGACTATAAGTCTCATCATAGTCCACTCCATATGTCTGTGCATACCCTTTCACAACAAGTCTAGCTTTGTACCTAGACACACTTCCATCTGCAAATCTCTTTGTTTTGTAAACCCACTTACATCCAATGATCTTCTGACTATTAGGTTTAGGAACCAAATCCCATGTTTGATTCTCTATCAATGCATCATACTCCTCTTGCATAGCATCTTCCCAATTCTTCTTCCCTTTGGCTTCTTCATATGTAGAAGGGTCTTCATCTGCTTTTACCAAATAAGCATAATCTTTAGTAGTTAAGAATGAAGTGTCATAGCTATACCTTGTAGGTTGCCATTTGTGCCTTGATGATCTCCTAACTTCTGCACTTCTTGAGGTCTCTGGTTCATCACATTCTGGATCAAACCTTGGCCTCTCTTCAACTTCAATCTGCACTTCATTACTCTCACTTTCATCAAGTAATTGAATCTTTGCTTTACCTTTCCTTTGTTCCACTACTTCTTCATCATCTGCATGTACATTATATTTACCTGCATACCAAGTACCTTGCTCATCAAATGTAACATCCTTGGATACAATAAATTGCTTTGTGGATGGACTCCACAACCTGTATCCCATTTGCTTATCATCATAACCAATGAATACATACTTCTCTGCCTTAGGCTCCAACTTATGCCTCAATTGAGATGGCACATATGCATATGCCAAGCATCCAAATATTCTGCAATGATCCAAGGTAGGTTTCTTACCCCACCAAGCTTCATATGGTGTCATACCCTGCAAAGCTTTACAAGGCAATCTATTAACCAAATATGTAGCTGTATTAACAGCCTCAGCCCACAAATAATTTGGGCAATTCTTCTCTTTCATCATGGACCTTGCAAACTCAACAAGAGTCCTATTTCTTCTTTCTGCTACCCCATTTTGTTGAGGAGAGTACCTGCAAGTAACTTCTCTCTTTATACCTGCATTCCACAAATAATCATTGAACTCATTTGAAAAATACTCTCCCCCTCCATCTGACCTTAGTCTCTTCAATTTTTGACCTGTAATCCTTTCTGCATATGCATGATAGTGTTTAAATGTATTAAACACTTCTGACTTTTCCTTAATCACATAAATTGTGATCCACCTGGTAGCATCATCAACATATATGACATAATATCTTGAACCATTTATACTAAAGTCCTTTGAAGGACCCCACACATCTGTATGCACCAATTCAAGTCTTTCTGAATACATAAACCCATGCTTGGAATAGGATTGCTTATGAGCCTTACCTAATTGACATGCCTCACATCTGTATGTCATGTGTTGACCTACAATGTTAGGCATTCCAAGCACTGAACCATTGTTAATCATTTCTTTGATACCTCTTTCATTAAAGTGTCCAAGTCTTTTGTGCCAAAGATCCAATTCTGACACCTTCTGCTCTCCATATGTGAACATAGCATGTCCAACATTTCCTTGTACCTTCAATGTGAAAAGCCTTCCTTCTTTCTTTCCTGCAATAACTTGTTTATACCCTTGACTAGGGTCTTCCACATAAACTCCATCATTGGTAAACCTTACCTCATAACCTTTTTCCACAATTTGACCTACACTGATCAAATTCTTTGGAATTGTGGGAACATAAAGTACCTTGCTCAGAAGAGTGCTCCCATCCTTAGCCTTGACTGAACCAATTGACTTTACCTTATGCTTTGTATTATCACCTGTCTGAACTGTATGATTAATTGCATTATGATCTAGGTTAGTCATCAAAGCAATATTTCCACTTAAATGATTACTACATCCTGAATCAATATAGAACACTCTCATGTCCTCATGTGAGGTTTCACATGTATTCATAATGAGAGTCGAATCCTCCTTTTGATCTGATGCATAGTTGTAGTAGGTGTTATTATAGGATTGATTTTGGAAGTTTCTTCCACCACCTCTTCCAAAAGAATTCCTACCACCTCTACCTCTGAAATTTCCTCTCTGAAATCTACCACCTCTTGCTCTTTGATTAAAGTTCTGATAATTACCATTGTTTTGATTATTGTGCCAACAATCATGAGATAGATGATTGGTCTTACCACATATCCAACAAGCTCTTGCATTATCTTTGTTGTTTCTGCCTCTTCCTCTACTTCTGCCATTTCCTCTTCCTCTTATGAAGTTTGCTTGGTTTGATGTACCTTCTTCTTCACCTGATTGTTGCTTCCCTTTGTTGGTTTTCTTCTTGTCTTTAGAATACATTGCATGACCTGCACTCTTATCAACATCTCCTTTGACATCATTCTCAAAAGTTAGCATATGACCTAACAATTGATTCAAATCAGGAGTAAAGTGATCTAATGAAAGTTCTGTAGATAAAATGAAAGGCTTCCACTTCTCATCTCCTCTTAGCCCTGTGAGTATTTGTCTTACCAATTTGTCTTCTTCAATATCTTCATCAACTGCACCTAAAGAATCTGCAATGTCCTTCATCTTTGTCACATAATCAGAAATTGATTGTGAGGCCTTCTTCTTGAAGGTAGTAAACTCTGCCCATAGTGAAGCCTTCCTTGATTTGGTTGTATTTTGGAAATGCTCTTCCAAAGCATTCCAAATGTCACAAGCACTCTCAAGTCCTCTAATGTGAGGAAGCAAATAGTCATTGACTGCCATGTAGATGATGCTTCTTGCTTGAGCATCCTTCTTCATCCAATTCTTCAAATCTGCAAGCTCCTCCCTAGTTGGAACACT
>MU260754.1:150000-152500 GCA_020310875.1 Ceratopteris richardii
TCCTATCACCTTCATGGAGTCCTTCTTGGGTACCAAGTCCCAAGTATCACTCTCCTTGAGAGCCTCCATTTCTTCATCCATTGCTTCCTTCCATTCTGGTTTAGTAATTGCCTCTTCAAATGTACCTAGTTCTTCATTCAAGAGATCCTTTGCAAGATATACAGAGTGCTTGGTTATAAGTGAAGTATCATATCCATACCTAATACGTTTTTTCTTTTCTCTCTGAGATCTCCTCATAGCTTGAGTTGAGGATTCTGGATTATCTTCTAGTTGCTTCATCTTCATCTTCCCTTTGGATTTCCAAGCCTTGAATTCTTCAATGTTGATGGTGTCTTCATCATCTGAGCTTGTGTCTTCTTTCTGAATTGGTTCTTGCCTGATAAGTTTGGGAAAATCTTCTTCCATGTCATAAGGTAGACTAACTTTACTGCACTCATTCTCATACCATGAATCATTCTCATCAAAGATGACATCTCTGCTTACCTTGAAGCCTTTGTTTGAGGGGTTATAGAACCTGTATCCCTTCTGATTCAAATCATAACCAATGAAGATACATTTTTCAGCTTTAGGGTCTAGCTTTCCCCTACCTGTGAGGGAATATGCACATATGCAACACAACCAAAGATTTTGTAGTGATCCAGAGATGGTCTCTTACCATGCCAAGCTCATAGGGTGTCATTCCATCAAGTGTCTTTGATGGCAACCTGTTAATTAAATATGTGGCAGTAGATACACTCTCTGCCCAAAGATAATTTGGTAATTTCTTTTCATTTAGCATAGACCTAGCTGTCTCTACAATGAGTCTATTCCTCCTTTCAGCTACCCCATTTTGTTCAGGTGAGTACCTTGTAGTAATCTCCCTCTTGATGCCTTTTTCCTGCAAGAATTCTTCAAAGTCATTGGAGAAGTATTCTCCACCACCATCTGACCTTAGCTTCTTCAAATGTCTACCTGTTTGATTTTCAACTAGTGCAAGATATTTTTTGAAACAATTAAATACTTCATCTTTATGTTTCATGTAGTATAAGACAGTCCACCTGCTATAGTCATCAATGAAGGACACATAGTACCTTGATCCAGATATGGATGGCTCCTTGCTAGGTCCCCAACATCTGTATGCACCAATTCCAGATAATCTTCATGCATAAACCTTTCTTGGTATAGGGCAACCTGTGTGACTTACCAAATTGACAAGCCCCACACTTGTATATCATGTGTTGCTTGGATACATTAGGTATCCCAAGCACACATTGATCTCTACTCATTTGCTTTAAGGTCCTTTCTCCAATGTGACCTAATCTTTTGTGCCAAATCTCCAATTCTGATAGAATTTGATCTTTATAGTTGTACAAAGCAATACTCTTAGTGTCTTCAAGTTCAAAGGTAAACAATCTACCTGATTTTTCTCCCTTGGCTATCCTTCTGAATCCATGTCTTGGATCCTCCACATATGCACCATGTTGAGTGAACCTGACCTGTAGACCCTTTTCCACAATCTGACCTACGTTCATCAGATTCTTGGTGATTGTTGGAACATACAACACTCTGCTTAATAAATTCTGATTACCATCACTTGTTTTGACATTGCCTACTTTAATAACTGAATGTTTAGTGTCATCACCTGTCTGCACTTGATGCTTGCCTTTGGGTTCTTCCAAATCAGAGAGTAAGGCAACATTTCTAGCTACATGGTTAGAGCAACCTGAATCAATATAGAACAAATGATCATCATTGATACCTGACTTAGACGTCATGTTCATGATCAACAAGGAATCATCTTGCTCCTCTGCATAATTGTTGTAGTCTTTCCTATTTCTGTATCCACCTTGATAGTTGCCATTGTGATTGTAGTAGTTGTTATAATTATTGTTGTAGCCATGGTAGCCTTGAGATTGATTGAATCTGCCTCTACCTTGAGAGTATCCTCCTCTTTGGTGACCTCTTCCTCTTTGGTTCTTGTAGTTTTTGTAGCATTCATCTGTGGTATGGTTAGACAAGCCATAGATATTGCATGGAGATTGATTGTAGGGTCTCCCCCTACCTGACTTACCTCCTCTGCCCCTACCTCTAGATGATCTACCTCTCCCTGCATAGTTTGCTTGAGAGGTAGAGACTTCTTCATCAACCTTCTTACCTTTACCTTTATCTTTTACCTTCTTATCAGTATAAAGGGCAGAGGGATTGTTACCTTTTGATTGCTCTCCATTCTTTGTGATTTTTGCTTCATGTGTAAAGAGTTGTCCAATCAGAGTAGTTAGATCAGGTGCTTGGATGTCCATGTATAAGTCCATTGCTGTGGTAAAGCTCTCCCACTTGTCATCTGCCTTTAGTCCATTGATCACTTGTCTGACTATTTGCTCTTCCTCAATTTCTTCTCCAACACTTGCAAGTTGGTCTGCAATGTCTTTGACTTTGGTGACAAAATCTGAGACACATTGTTTTGATTGCTTCCTAAGAGTTGTAAACTCAATCCATAGCTGATTCTTCCTGGCTCTTGTGC
>MU260755.1:12500-157596 GCA_020310875.1 Ceratopteris richardii
GAAGCAGAGCAGACCCAAGGACAACAACCAACGACTACAACTTCAGCCCCGATTCAACCGGGAGTAGTAGAAGTAGAAGAGGATGAAGAAGAGACAGAAGAACAAGAGGCACACGAGGAGTATGATCAAGAATATGAAGAATTTTCAGAACTAGCAAGTGCCCCGGCATACTCGGCCCAAATAAAAAGATTATACGAAACCATGAAGCGGGTCCAAGAGCAACACAAACTGTCGCTGGAGACAGGAAAGATGATCATGAGCCAAATGTTAGCCGAGGAAGGTGTGGATGACATGTTTATCGAATCAATGAACCTACACGCTGACGCAGTAGGCTTAGATGAGGCTGTTCATGCAGCCATGACTTATATTCATCGATTTGAGAAACGAGTGCCTACCCGTCCCATGCGATCTGGCAAACAAATCCACATCAATGTATCAGAACTAGGAGGTAACACACAAACAGAAGAACATCAGGAGGAACCACTCTCACCACCCACCTCACCTCTCACTACACAAGTCACCTCACCACCTGGCACTACCACACCTATTTTTGCCATTACCACAGTCGTCATGGGAATTTCTCTCTCTCCCGGCATCCAATTCGGAGGAGTTACCATGCCCACCTTCACAACACTCTTCACAAATATCACATCCACCCCACCCACTCTTCCCATCTACACAGTCACACACACGTTCGACACAATGGAAACATCACCAGCCATAGCACCACTCCCACCCCCCACGCAACCTCAATCTCCCATACCCCCTCCACCTACCTCACCACTTGACTCCACAGCATTCACAACTCCCTTCCCCTTCCCCATTCCCCCTGCATCTTCATCTTTCCCTACATCGTTTAATGTAAATAGTATATTCATGGCATTACATCAATGCGTGTATCAACTTCAGAGTGAGTATCAGGCTCTCGAAGACAATCATCATCAACTGACGACTAATCATCAACAACTACAGAGACGGCTTACAAGTATAGAAGAAGAAAATGCAGACCTCAATCAACGCTACACCACTCTCGAGCAAGCTCATCAAACCCTCCTGGAGACACCCCAACCATCAAAAGAGTCAGGTGTCAAACAACTCGAAGCCCTACTGGAGGTTTACCAAACAGATAATCTGAGAGTACGATGAAATTTGACTCTACTCAGAAAAAACATGGCTACAGCCCTTGAAGAAAACAAGCGTCTGTAGAAACAAAATGAAGAAAACCTGGAAGCTACCATGGAAGGCTCTCCCCATGAAATCGACCCAGAACAATTCAAAGCAGCTCCCTGAGAAACAATGAAAACAATCTTGGAAAGCTATGTTGATTTATTAGAAGCACATGATGATTTGGAAAGGGAATGGGATGAGCTACGTCGCCAGCTCAGGGAACAGGAGGCACAACCCAAAGTCATAGAAACAACCTCGACTTCAGCGAAAGTAAAGGCATTAACAGAGCAGGTGGCGGAACTGCAGAAGAAGTTACTGGAATATGAAAGACAACCCTCTCCAGTTGTAGAACCAGAGCCAGATGAATTGGTACCCATCGAGGTGGAAGAAATGTATGAGGAACCATATGTTCCTATGCCGATGCCAAGTGGTCAGCACACCTTGGAAGGAATGGACACCTTAGAAGTCGAAGTACCTGAATGGCTCCAGACACTAGAAAAAACAGCGGCAACCCATGAAGATCGAGTGGCAATCCAAATCCAATCAATGGCCAAATTATAAGACACCATCATAAAGTCAGAATATTTCCGCAGTATGTCTCATCATTGATGGATTGGCACCAACGACGATCAGTATGTACCATAATGTGTACTCCTGGCTGATTACAACGCGGAGATCCAACATCGATGTGGCAAACCTCCAACTTTTGCCACACAATTTGGGCCCGATGATATCCCAGAAAGTGCTAAAAAAGGATCCATTCATCAACCCACCTGGAGGATCCGTCTTCTCGAGACCTACCCAGAGATGGTTCATACTTGGACTAACATGCCTCTCTTTATTAAATACAATCCTTGTTATGTTCTAGTCTTCCGCAGACGCACCTGGCCCGAGTTTACCATTGCTGTCAAGTGTTGGTGCAAGTCAAGCCTTCACATTTGGCTTGGACATCTACTTTGAAGACTCTACATGAAGCAAAGACCATAGGAACTTATGCCTATGACTTCTTACCATTTTATCTCTTGTAAAAGTCTTAGTGACTTGGCATATTGTGTAATCACACCTAATTGATTGAAAGTCGTGGAAAAAGTTGTTGATTGATTGAGGGAATATCTCAATCAACTTTTAGGTGAAAGATTCAAGGAGATTGATTTGAATTCTAATTCAAATTCTCACTCAACTCCTATAAAAGCTACAAGTCAAAAGTCGCGGGTGTACTTCACTCATCCCGAGGCATTTCTGTATCAATCATTGAGTGTGTGAGGTCTACTCCATAGCCTACACCTCTGAGTACCATTGAGCTATGTTTATCATGCCAATGGGAATGTACATTTACATGATCTAATACAAATACTTACATTCATCTACTCTGTAATTCTCTGAGTATACTACTCCAAGTCAGTCAGCTTCAACAAGGCATATCTCAGGATCTACTCATCCAAATAAAGTGATTCAAAGCTTGTTGGAATCAGCTCCAAGCATACTACATGCCTACAAAATTTGAAGGTCATTGGATCAGCCATCTCAGAGAAATATCGCTCGAAGTGGTCTCTGGTATTTGTCTGCAGAGCTCCTAAAAAGTCAGGGGTAAACATATTTTTGCTAAACTCATTTCTCAGAGTATAGTTCATCATTTCTTCTCATTCCACTTGCAATTGGTAGCTTGTTAAGCTTATTTGATATGTCCAGAAGGAATTTGATCAATTGTAAGTGTGCTGGTCATACTGAGTGAAAGACTAAGCAGGTGTCAATACCAAAATAGCAAGTTTTTTTGGATTCTTGAAGTCTCAAGTAGTCTGTTTTGATTTGATCATTACACAGATCATTTGCAAAGTATATATATGCTTTCTTGGTATCATTTGAAAGCTAATCAAGTGTACTAAGCATTCCTGGAATCAAAGAGGGCTGGTGTGAAGCAGGTTTAGCAGCACCTACTCAATCTCTGAGTGCATCCAACCATCCTCTCCCAACAGTGGTATCAGAGCAAATAAGGTAACATGGGAGATGGTTTTCCTTCATTCATTGACAAATTGGACAGAAACAATTACCAAGATTGGTCTTTGAGGATGAAGACCTATCTACAAGGAAGAAGCTTATTTGGATTCATCTCAGGAGATGAGGAATTGCCCTCATTCAAAGCAAGAGGACTACCCACCAAGGATGAACAAGAGAGGCTCAACACATGGTGTGCAAAAGATGCATTGGCAAGGTCTTATCTTCTTAACTCTATATCTGATTTCCTTTTACCTCACATAAGGAATTGCAAGACTTCCCAAGAGACTTGGGAAACCTTGTCAACATATTTTTCATCAAGTACAAGGGCCAGAAAGAATCAACTATGGATTGAATTCACTACTCTTAGGAAGCAATCAAAGCAATCAGTTTCAGACTTTGTCACTAGGGTCAAAGACATTGCAGACCAGCTTGCAAGTATTGGAGAAGAGATTGAAGAGGAACAAATAGTAAGGCAGGTAATCAATGGACTAAAAGCTGATGACAAATGGGAGAGCTTTACCACAGCAATGGACCTATACATGGACATACATGCTCCTGATCTAACAACTCTGATTGGTCAGCTCTTCACACATGAAGCAAAGCTTACAAAGAATGGAGAGCAATCAAAAGGTAACAACCCCTCTGCTTTATACACTGATAAGAAGGTTAAAGATAAAGGTAATAGTAAGAAGGTTGATGAAGAAGGCTCTACCTCCCAAGCAAACTATGCAGGGAGAGGTAGATCTTCAAGAGGAAGAGGCAGAGGAGGTAAGCAAGGTAGGGGGAGACCCTACAACTCATCACCATGCAACATTTGTGGATTGTCTAACCACACCACAGATGAGTGCTACAGAAACTACAAAAATCAGAGAGGAAGAGGCCATCAAAGAGGTGGATACTCTCAAGGTAGAGGCAGATTCAACCAACACCAAGGCTACAATGGATACAACAATCAATACAACAACAATTACAACCACAACCACAATAGTAACTACCAAGGTGGATTCAGAAATAGAAGGGATTACAACAACTACACAGAGGAGCAAGATGACTCCCTATTGATCATGAATATGACTTCAAAATCAGGTATCAATGATGATCACTTATTCTATATTGATTCAGGATGTTCTAATCATGTAGGTGGCAATGTGGCACTACTGTCTGATTTGGAAGAACCCAAGGGAAAACATCAGGTACAGACAGGTGATGATACTAAACATTCTGTTGTAAAGATTGGTAATGTAAAGACTAGTGATGGTAATTAGAACTTATTGAGCAGAGTACTTTATGTCCCAACTATCACCAAGAACCTAATGAGTGTTGGTCAGATTGTGGAGAAAGGTTTACAGGTTAGGTTCAATCAACATGGAGCATATGTGGAGGACCCAAGACATGGATTCAAAAGGATAGCCAAGGGAGAGAAATCAGGTAGATTATTTACTTTTGAGCTAGAGGACACAAAGAACATTGCTTTATACAATTACAAGGATCAAACACTTTCAGAATCAAAAATATGGCACAAGAGGTTAGGTCACATTGGTGAAAGGACTTTGAAGCAAATGTGCAATGATCAATGTGTGCTTGGGATACCTAATGTGTCCAAGCAACACATGATTTACAAGTGTGGTGCTTGTCAATTTGGTAAGTCACACAGATTACCCTATTCAAAGAAAGGTTTTATGCATGAAGACTACCTAGACTTGGTGCACACAGATGTTTGGGGACCTAGCAAGGATCCCTCCATTTCAGGATCAAGGTACTATGTGTCTTTCATTGATGATTATAGCAGATGGACTGTGTTATACTTTATGAAGCATAAGGATGAAGTATTTAATTGTTTCAAAAGATATCTTGCACTAGTTGAAAATCAAACAGGTAGAAACTTGAAAAGACTAAGGTCAGATGGGGGAGGTGAATACTTCTCCAATGAATTTGAAGACTTCTTGCAGGAAAGAGGCATCAAGAGGGAGATAACCACAAGGTACTCACCTGAACAAAATGGGGTAGCTGAAAGAAGAAATAAGCTTATTGTTGAAACAGCTAGGTCTATGCTTAATGAAAAGAAATTACCAAATTATCTTTGGGCAGAGAGTGTATCTACTACCACATATCTCATTAACAGGTTGCCATCAAAGTCACTTGATGGAATGACACCTTATGAAGCTTGGCATGGTAAGAGACCATCATTGGATCATTGCAAAATCTTTGGTTGTATTGCATATGTGCATATTCCCTCACAAGTAAGGGGAAAGCTAGACCCTAAAGCTGAAAAATGTATCTTCATTGGTTATGACTTGAACCAGAAAGGGTACAGATTCTACAACCCCTCAAACAAAGGTTTCAAGGTAAGCAGAGATGTCATTTTTGATGAGAATGACTCATGGTATGAGAATGAATGCAGGAAGGTTAGTCTACCTTATGATATGGAAGAAGATTTCCCAAAGCTCACCAAAGAGGAACCAATCCAGAAAGAAGAATCAAGCTCAGATGATGATGACACAATTAACCTTGAAGAATTCAAGGCATGGAAGTCCAAAGGGAAGATGAAAATGAAGAAGCTAGAGGATATACCAGAATCCTCAACTCAAGCTATGAGGAGATCTCAGAGAGAAAGTAAGAAGCCTATCAGATATGGGTATGACACTTCTCTTGTAACTAAGCATTCTATATATCTTGCAAAGGATTTGTTGAATGAAGAACCAGGTACATATGAAGAGGCAATCACCAAACCAGAATGGAAAGGAGCTATGGATGAAGAAATAGAGGCTCTCAAGGAAAGTGACACATGGGACTTAGTACCCAAGAAGGACTCTATGAAGGTGATAGGATCCAGATGGATCTACAAGCTAAAGAGGAACTCTGATGGAACAATCAACAGGTACAAAGCTAGGTTGGTAGCAAAGGGCTTTGCACAAACCCAAGGCATTGATTATGAGGAGACATTTTCTCCTGTGGCTAAGATGCCAACAATCAGAATTTTGGTGAGTGTAGCTGCATCCAAGAATTGGAACATGTACCAATTAGATGTCAAGAATGCTTTCTTGAATGGATGGATATCTGAAGAAGTCTACATGTCACAACCTCCTGGCTATGAAGATCCCAAGAAGGTAAATTATGTTTGTAAATTGAAGAAGGCTCTATATGGATTGAAGCAGGCACCTAGAGCATGGAATTACAGGTTGACAACATATCTCCAAGACCAAGGATTTGTGATGAGTAAAGCAGACACTTCTCTCTTCATAAAAAGGAATAGTACAGAGGTAATATACTTGTGTGTTTATGTTGATGACATCATCATTACAGGTAATGATGTCAGTGGAATTAGACACATCAAAGGACAGATGATGAAGGAATTCAAGATCAATGATCTTGGATTATTGAAATACTTCTTAGGTCTTGAATTAGTGTATACTAATTCAGGTATATATATTACTCAAAAGAAGTATGTACAGGATATGGTCAAGAAGTTTAATTTGCAGGAAGCTAAAGTCTCAAGCACTCCAATGGAGGTCAACCTAAAGCTTAGTGCTCATGAAGGGGATGAAGTCCAAGACATTGCAGGATATCAAAGTATAGTAGGTAGTTTGAATTATGCTACCTTGACTAGAATTGACATAGCATATGGAGTTAGTGTGCTAAGCCAATTCATGCACAAACCAAGGGTACCTCACCTAGAGGCAGCAAAGAAGATCTTGAAGTATCTAAAGGGAACTCAGAACCATGGTTTGTACTTTCCTTATACATCAGATATTGATATTAAAATATATTCAGATGCAGATTGGGCAGGATGCAAGGATAATAGGAGAAGCACATGAGGATACATATGTTTTGCAGGTGATAAACCTATTTCTTGGTCAGCCAAGAAACAACCAACAGTGGCTTTGTCATCTACTAAAGCAGAGTATAGAGGGCTAGCCAATGCCACTCAAGAAGTTATTTGGTTAAAGCTCTTGTATACAGAGTTAGGCCTATACACAAGGCCTCCAATTATCTTTGGTGACAACACAAGTTCTCTTCACCTTGCAGCTAATCCAATATATCATGCTAGGACAAAACACATAGAGGTTCATTACCACTATGTGAGAGAAAAGTTGCTAAGCAAAGACATTCAGTTGACTTATGTGTCTACTAACATGCAATGTGCAGATTTACTCACTAAAGCTTTGGATGGAAACAAGTTATGGAGATTCAAATCCATGATTGGATTGCAGGATGTGATTGAAGAATGAAGTTGAAGACTTGAGCCAAAATGTTTGGCTTGAGGGGGAGCTGTTGGTGCAAGTCAAGCCTTCACATTTGGCTTGGACATCTACTTTGAAGACTCTACATGAAGCAAAGACCATAGGAACTTATGCCTATGACTTCTTACCATTTTATCTCTTGTAAAAGTCTTAGTGACTTGGCATATTGTGTAATCACACCTAATTGATTGAAAGTTGTGGAAAAAGTTGCTGATTGATTGAGGGAATATCTCAATCAACTTTTAGGTGAAAGATTCAAGGAGATTGATTTGAATTCTAATTCAAATTCTCACTCAACTCCTATAAAAGCTACAAGTCAAAAGTCGCGGGTGTACTTCACTCATCCCGAGGCATTTCTATATCAATCATTGAGTGTGTGAGGTCTACTCCATAGCCTACACCTCTGAGTACCATTGAGCTATGTTTATCATGCCAATGGGAATGTACATTTACATGATCTAATACAAATACTTACATTCATCTACTCTGTAATTCTCTGAGTATACTATTCCAAGTCAGTCAACTTCAACAAGGCATATCTCAGGATCTACTCATCCAAATCAAGTGATTCAAAGCTTGTTGGAATCAGCTCCAAGCATAATACATGCCTACAAAATTTGAAGGTCATTGGATCAGCCATCTCAGAGAAATCTTGCTCGAAGTGGTCTCTGGTATTTGTCTGCAGAGCTCCTAAAAAGTCGGGGGTAAACATATTTTTGCTAAACTCATTTCTCAGAGTATAGTTCATCATTTCTTCTCATTCCACTTGCAATTGGTAGCTTGTTAAGCTAATTTAATATGTCCAGAAGGAATTTGATCAATTGTAAGTGTGCTGGTCATACTGAGTGAAAGACTGAGCAGGTGTCAATACCAAAATAACAAGTTTTCTTGGATTCTTGAAGTCTCAAGTAGTCTGTTTTGATTTGATCATTACACATATCATTTGCAAAGTACATATATGCTTTCTTGGTATCATTTGAAAGCTAATCAAGTGTACTAAGCATTCCTGGAGTCAAAGAGGGCTGGTGTGAAGCAGGTTTAGCAGCACCTACTCAACCTCTGAGTGCATCCAACCATCCTCTCCCAACATCAAGAACATCAAAGGTTGTGCAAAGTGGTTAAACTATGTTTATCTAGCTCCTCCACAAGGACCTCCCACTGTGAATTATATGATTTCTACCATCCGTCACTAGAGCATTCGACTACGGAATACCCCCGATGTGATGGCCCAAATGTGCATGAAACTCTTTGAACTAATGCTAATCACATTCAGGACATTCAAGAATATTAAAGACCCCCACTTCTCAGGAGTTGGCTTTCTTACAGGCAACCAAGATCTGGTATACGACATGAGCACCACCCCATCAATAGAGGTAATATATGCTTGGCACACCAGAAGCAAGTACCTCCCAGCTTGCTTTAAACAGACATTCGAGGAGATGTTCGTAACAGGATTCTGGGAATATCACTCAAAAATATTTGTACCCAGGCCCTTACATCTCCTCCACTTATTTGTTGTGGAGAGAACCATCCATTGAGAACAACTACGGGTGCCACATCCGGACGTCCCAGGACCAGTGAATTGGGATGCATTGTTAACAGACCTAGCACGAGGGCTACGATTAGAAGAACACAACCTCGTGGCCGATGTTGTTCAGTATTATGTCCAACGCACAGCTAGACAAGGGTCTGTTAGAGACGGCAGATGCGAGAGAGGGGGGGGTGTTGGCAGTAGTCAAGGAACTGAAGGAGTCACAAGACAAGGAAGCCTACGTAGGGAGTCGGAACGAAGAGAAAGCACAAGCAGACACAATAGTCAAAGAAGATCTGGCAAGTAGGCCACTTAAATTTTTTAGGCATCAAAGAGTTGGGCACACAAGAAGAAGGAGCAAGTAGGGAGCTCCAGGAAATGTATGTCAAAATGTCAGAAGAAATCCCTACAAAAATAGTGATTTTCATCACTAAAAACCATTGTAAATACCATTTCATATTTTTCTAGCTCCATTTTGTGCAAGACAATGAGTCCTTGAGCTTGAGGAGCTTGAGAAGTACCTACCTATCAGTTTTCACATTTTTTAGATTCCGTTTGAACCTCCAAATAGGGTAGAGAACCTAATTTTTAACTAGGCCGGACACTAGGTCTGGACAAGGCCAAAACTTAGTCAAAAACTATAAATAGAGCTAGAGAGCTCATTTTTGAGGTTAGCTTGTAATTGATTTGAACTTGTATGAGCTTTTTGAAAGTAATCTAAAGAACTCCATTGCTTCTCACTCTTTGTCTTGCCTTGTGTGCACGTGTGTGTGTATGTGTGTGCATGTGAGTGTGCTCCGCACTCACGCACTTGTGCCTTCACTTGCTTGAGGTCATCATACCATCCTCACGTCTTCCCGGATTGACATTAAAGGAGGTGCTACTCATCACTGAGCTACACCCACTCTGGTCATACATTTCAAACAACTAATAATACAAGACACACAATTGGCAAATTGAAGTGCAGAAGTGGAGGAGACTTACTCACCAATGTTTCGTATGTTCCCAAAATACCTAAGAACTTGATTAGGGTGGGAGAAACAATTGAAAACGTTTTTCAAGTAAGATTTACAAATGAAGCAGTTTTTATGGAAGATTCAAAGAAAGGATATAATCAAATTTTCTATGGTAAGAAGGAAGGTAGACATTTCACCTTGAAAGTGCAAGGAACTATTGGTTAAGATTTGGTTACACATGGTGAGGAGGTGACTACAGAGTTAGACCTCTGGCATAAGAGGTTAAGACATTTCAATGAAAGAGGAATAAAACCTATGGTGGGGAGGAAGGATTCAAGCATGATGGAATACTAGAGCGCATCCATATAAATGTATGGGGACCAACAAAAGTAGGATCCATCAATGGCTCTAGCTATTATGTTCTTTTCATTGATCATGCTATAAGATGGATAACTCTTTATGTTTTGAAAGAAAGGTCGAAAGTGTTTGGAGCTTGCAAGCATTTCCATTCTTATGCAGAAAGTGTAACAGGTCTAAATTTGATGAGGTTAAGGTCTGATGGAGGGGGACAATACTTCTCCCAAGAATTCAATGATTAAGAAATAGGAATATTTTTTATTTTGTGAGGGCCATGCTTAAATTAAAGAATTTTCCAAAATATCTATGGACTAAGGCTATGAATACAACTACTTATCTTGTGAATAGATTGCCATGTACAACTCTTGAAGGAGAATCCATATGAAGCTTGGTGGGGTAAGAAACCAACATTGGATCATTATAAAGTATTTGGATCAACTGCCTATGGTTATGTACCATCTCAACTTAGGCATAAGCTAGAACCAAAGGTAGAAAAATATCTATTCATTGGATATGATGAAAAGAAAATGCATTATAGGTTGTGGAACCCTTTAGCCAAATAACTTCTTGTTTCTAGATATGTAACATCTCATGAACAAAAAATTTGATATGCATGAAAAAGTCAAAAAATTGAATATTTTGAAAAGTAGGTGAGAAGAAGTGAAAGAGGTAAATCAAAAGTGCAAGTGCATGAAGATGAAGATCATGGGCAAGCTAGTACATCTAGGACTAGATCATCAAGAACAAATGAAGAAGCACCTAGTTTTGATGAAGAAATCTATTTAGATACACATGAAGTGAATGAACCAAGAGGGTCAAGCAAAATAGAGAAATAACCAACAAGGTACTCTTATGATACTTCTTATATGACTCAAAAAAACTATGCTTAAATGGTCAAAGATGATGAAGAACCTCATAACTTTGATGAAGCAAAAAGAAAGAAACAATGGGAAGAAGCTATGAAGGAAGAGTTTGATGCATTTGAAGAGAACAAGACATTGAAACTTGTTCCAAAACCTCATGGTAAGAACGTGATTGGAAATTAGTGGGTTTATAAAGTAATGAAGTTTGCACATGGAAGAATAATAACATACAAAGAGAGATTAGTGGTCAACGGCTATGCTCAAACTTATGGCATAGATTATGATGAGACATTCACTCTTGTGGCCAAAACTTCAACATAAGGACAATCATTGCTATTGCACCATCAAAAGGATGGATCTTTATTCAATTGGACATAAAAAATACATTTTTGATTGGATACATATACGATGAAGTATATATGGAGCAACCATAAGGGTTTGCAGACACTAGGTATCCAAATCATGTATGCAGGTTAAGAAGACTCTATGGATTGAACCAAGCACTAAGAGCCTAGAATTATAGGCTTGTAAACTATCTCTATGAGCTTGGATATCAAAGTTCAAAGCAGATGCAAGTCTACTTATCAAAAGAATAGATAAAGGTACAATCCGCATTTGCATATATATAGATGACATTATAATCACAGGCACCTCAAATGAAGGAATTAAAGAAGTGAAGATATTATTTGAAAAGGAATTCAAGATAAGTGATGTTGGAAGTGGTAGTGGGCCACAATAACAATATATAACAAATTTACAAGATCTTCCAACAGACAAACCTTCACATACACACCTTAAGACTAAAAAATAGATGAGTGAGAGATAGAGAGAGAATAGACAAGATTTCAGATGTAGCAATAATCTATGAGGCTCACCTACACTACTTACATACGAATGTCAAATTGCAATGTGTGTATGTGATACAAACTAAGAGTATCTATATCTAGGCAGAAATAAGAACTAGATACAAGAGATTGTGTGCCTAAGAGGTATGAAGAGTGTGTGTATGAGACAATATGGATAATAAGAATAGTTTAGAATTTTTGTTACAACAAACCCAAATTCTTATCAACCTAAATAAAAAATGAGTGACCTAGCAAGTAAGAATGGAAATAGACTTGCTACTCAGTGTAAATCAACAATGGTTGTTGATGGTAAGCTGGTAGAATCTCCTCCAAATAATCACCAAGATGTAGACCACAACTCCTCCAAGAGTGTGAGAACTCCTCCTCCAAGATAGCCTCAAGATCTCCTCCAAGTTCTCCTTGAGTAGCTTGAGAAGATTGCTTGTGTGATGATTTGAACAATGATCCAGAGCTCTTCTTATATAGGATTGTGTGTCCCTTGAAAAACTACACTGAAAAGCACATATTGAAAAACTTAAAACAAAGTTATGCGATCGCTATGGGAAAAAACTATCGCAATAATGACTATGCTATCCACAAAATGCAATTCCTTCATCAATTTTGATGTTCCTATGCAAAAAGTAATTCTGCTTTTCATGTGCACCTGTCAGGATTTGATCTCTGGTTGTTTACATCAGATCATTTTCCCTCAACCAATGCACCCAAACGTCTTCTTGAAAAAGACTCTACAACATATAAATCATATAGCTTATGGTTGAAAGTTGAACAACTTGACATTGTCTCCAACAATCCCTTCTTCAATGTCACAATGATACAAGGTTTAATAAGCTGCGAAACTTCCTGTGAGTTTCCCTAGTCAATGCTTTGGTAAAAATATCTACAACATTTTCACTTGTAGGTATGTAGACTAGCTCAATGTGCTTCTTAGATACTTGTTCTTGAATATAGTGGTACTAAACCTCTATATGTTTTGTCCTAGCATGATGAACAAGGTTCTTTGCAATAGCAATAGCACTCTGATTGTTTGAAAATATATATACCTGAAGATGAACATGAACATCAAGATAACTAAGAATCTTTTGTAACCAAACAGATTCAAGTGTAGTTGTAAAGGCAGCCATGTACTCTGCTTCACTTGAAGATGTAGCAACTATAGGTTGTTTCTTTGACATCCAAGAGAAAAGACAATCTCCTAAAAAGAAACAATAACCACTTGTGCTTCTTCTTGAGTTTTTATAACCTGCCCAATCAGAATCTGAAAAACCTTTAAGTAAAAAATGTGAAGACTTTGGAAATACTATACCATAATTTGAAGTTCCCTTCAAATATGTGAAAATTCTCTTAACCACTTTCCAATGAACTTTCAATAGACTGTCCATGAACCTGGATACTTAAGAAACTGCGAACTGAATGTCTGGTCGTGTATTACATAAATATATCAAGCAAACTACTGCTTGACTATATAATGTAGCATCAAATGGTTTTGAATCTACTTCCGACTATAATAACACATTAACATCCATAGGTGTTTGCATAGGCTTGGAATCTATCATCTCAAACCTTTCCAATAATTTCTCAATCTGCTTTTCTTTTGATTTTGAAGATCCACTTAACACCAATAGCTTTCTTACCTTTTGGTAACTCACAAAGCTTGCAAGTTTGATTCTTATGAATAGAATCAATCTCATCTTGCATAGCTTTCTTCCATACAAGACTATGTAGTGCATCTTGAGCACTAGTTGGTTCATTCTCAACTAAAGTAAGGGCTGAAATATTATGATTCTCAAAATTTTCTACATAATTTACTTGGTCTTCTTGTTCTCTCCTAGTCTGACTTCTAGTTCTTCCTATGTATTCCTTTATACCACCGTCCTTCCAGGTTTGATATAACCACTTTGGAGTATTCCTGAAAAGTGGTGGTATATCTTCTGGTTCTTCAATATCTTTTTCTTTTGGAACTCTGGAACCTTCTCCTACTTCATAAGTCGGAACTTCAAGAGGTACTGATAATGGATTACATACAGATGTAGGTAATGAAATTCTCTCTTCACTTATATCTCTTAGGATTCGATTTGTTCATCACCCCCCTTGTATGGCTAAATGTAAGCATCCAATCTCCTTCTGAAAAATGCATAATCATTTGCTTTTATGAAATCTGGAATCTCTTCCTTCTTATCATAAATCTGACTTTTTGCAATATATGCATTGCATGAGAGTAGGATATCACCTATGCTTGGAACATAGAATGTGTATCCTTTGCTTTCAATTGCATAACCAATAAAGACAACTTTAATGTCTTTTACATCAAGCTTACCACGATCCTTCTTCTCAATGTGAACATAAGCTAGGGAACCTAAAATTTTGAAGTAACTCACATTGGGTTTCTTCCCATCATAAGCTTCATAAGGTGTAATGACCTTCAAAGCTTTTGTGGAAGACATATTCAGAATGTGATTAGCTATATGTACTCCATCAAACCAAAACTTGGGAGAAAGCCTTTTGGATGACATCATACTATGCATCATCTCAACAAGTATCCTAATCTGTCTCTCTACAATACCATTATGTTCTGGTGTGTAAGCAATAGTGAGTTGATGAGAGATACCTTTGTCTTCAAGAAAAGACTTAAAGTCTTTAGACATGTACTCTCCTCCTCTATCACTTCTCAAAATTTGGATCTTTGAATGAGTTTCGTTTTCAACCATAACTAGGAACTTCATTGAAAATCCTTGCTCTGCATTCTATTATGAAATGACCAAGCTTCTTACAATAATGGCATACTCCTTTCTTTGAATCAGATGTAGTCGAAGATTTTTCTTTGGGTGTAGAGGAAGCATTAAGGATAAAACTAGAAAACTTAGGATTAGAAGACTTACTTTCCTTCTTGGGTTGCTGAATCTTATGCTCCTTCTTTGTCTCCTTCTTCTTCTTTCCATTTGATGATGGTAACATAGCTCCATCATTCTCTTCCATACCCTTCTATTGATCTTCATCTTGAGGTAACAGGAATTGTAGCTCTTCAAATGGAATTTCTCTATCTCTCGTAGAGAGGGATAAAGAAGTAACAAAAGCATGGTATGTAGATGGGAGTTTAGAAGTGTGTTTACCATCTCTTCGTCTAAAATGTTTACTCCTACATTGAGTAAATGATCTCGTAAATCTTTAAGCTTCAAAATATGTGTCTGAACCGATTCACCAACTTTCATCCTTGTGTTGGCTAGTTGTCTCCTTAGATGAGATTTCCTAGTAGGGTTTTTACTTTGATAGAGATTCTCTAACTCCAACCAAGCTTGACGAGATGTTCTGCAAGACCTGATCTGGGGTATAATATGCCTCTTAACTCCCATATAAATATATGAAAGTGCTAAAGCATCCTTGAATCCCATCTAGATTGATCTTCTGTAGGAAGTAATATGGTAGTAGTACAGACTCTTGATGATGAAAGAGTTTCTTCTTCTTCTCTAACCTCCTGTTGAACAGAAATAGAAACAAGGGGTCTTCTTAGAAGGCCTCTTCTCCAACTTGTCTTGGCCTTGGATAAGTGCCATTGACAATATTCCACACTTCCTTTGTTACTAACATATTCCTCATTATAAAACTCCACATTGGATAATTGAACATGCCCTCAATCTTTTCTTCATTCTCAAGTCTATAGCGACTCATCTTGTTAAGGGTGTATCTCAAGTAGGCTGTGATACCAAATGTTGGAAGTGGTAGTGAGCCACAATAACAATATATCATAGATTCATAGGATCTTCCAACAGATGAACCTTGACATACACACATAACTCGAAAATAGATGACTGAGAGATAGAGAGAGAATAGATGAGATTTCAAGTGTAACCGTAAGCTATGAAGCTCACCTACAGTACTTACATATGAATGTCAAATTACAAGGTGTGTATATGATAGAAATTGACAATATCTATATCTAGGCAAAAATAGGAACTAGATATAAAAGATTGTGTGCCCAATAGGTATGAATAGAGTGTGTATATGTGTGTGAATATGGAGAATAAGAACCTTTTAGAATTATTGTACATTAAACCCAAATTCTGATCAACCTAAATTAGAAACGAGTGACCTAGCAAGTAGGAACAAAAATAGACTTGCTACTCATAGTAAATCAACAATGGATGTTGATGGTAAGCTGGCAAAATCTCCTCCAAATAACCACCAAGATGTAGACCACAACTCCTCCAGGAGTGTGAGAACTCCTCCTCCAAGATAGCCTCCAAGTTCTCCTTGAGTAGCTTGAGAAGATTGCTTGTCTGATGATTTAAACAATGAGCCAAAGCTCTTCTTATATAGGATTGTGTGTCCATTGAAAAAATACACCAAAAAGCACATATTAAAAACTTAAAACAAAGCTACGTGATCGCTATGGGAAAAAAATTATTGCAATAATGGTTATGCTATCCGTGAAGCGCACTTTGTTTGTCAATTTTGACGTTCTTTGCAAAAAGTAATTTTGCTTTTCGTGTGCACCTGTCGAGATTTGATCTCTTGTGGTTTACATCAGATCGTTTTCCCTCAACCACTTCACCCAAACGTCTTCTTGAAAAGGACACTGCAATATATAAATCATATATCTTATGCTTGAAAGTTGAACGACTTGACATTGTCTCCAACACCATAAATACATCCTTAGTACTTTGGAAGATCAATCTCAAATTGATTCATCAAAACAGATGACTTGATACAAAACAGATGATCAAAAACTTGCTACTTTGGGATGAGAAGCACTCTAGAATTTCACTCAAAGTTCATAGCCTACTGAGAATTGGCTAGAGATATTTTGCACATATCTAACTAGATATATAATTAACCTAAAGCACCAAATTTGATGAATTTTAATGAACCATACTGAGAGAAAGAAATTTAGGAACATTGGGGTGTCATCCCGACTTTTCAAAAAAAATCTACCTGCATACATAGGTCACTTCAAATGGATGTAGCTCATAGACTAATGAACCAAATGTGATGAAATTTGATATATGCGAATAAACTTAAAATTATACCTATACCAATTTAAATTGCATCAAAAGACTTATTATACATAGAGAAATCAATGATCAAAGTTTACTGAAAATGGGAAAATTGACCTGCAGCAATAGATGAAGAGAACTCCAAGATATAATTGAAATATCAATTTGTATTGCACATATGGTACATGAAATGAATGGTCATGAATCTTGGGAAGGATGAGAATAAATGTGTGCTTCACAAATGACCTGGTGCTTGCTCATAATTTCCTCTAAATGTAGCTAAAACTCTCCTCATTTCTGCAACTTTTTTGAATGTGTATATAGATGATTTTGAATTCAAACTTTGGAGGGGTTCCACCTAAACGTTCCTTCAAGTTAGGGGAATCTCATCTAATTGATTTCTCTGAATTTAGCTTCATGATTTGCACTTGAAAAAGTCACGAGATTCACTTCTTCCTTTTACTTTTGGTGAGTTTACATTTCAACTATTACAGGAGATAGTTTCTATAGCTCCTCTCATTGAGAGTACAACTAATGTCATTACACCAATGATTTAATCAAGCACCAGGCTTGGATGAAAATGCGCCAACAACTCCCCCTCAAGCCTAGCATGCTTGGGTCTTCATTCTTCCTTGATGTCTAGTAATCCAATCATGCCTTTGAATCTGCTCAGCTTGATGCCATCCAACGGTTTTGTCAACATGTCTGCACATTGAACATTAGTAGATACATAGGATACATGAATGTCCTGCTTAACAACTTCTCTCTCATATAGTGATAGTGGACCTCAATATGCTTTTTTCTAGCATGGTAAACATGATTAGCTACTAAGTGAAGTGAGCTTGTGTTATCACAAAAAATGTGAGGTGTTGAGGTATGTAACACCGATTCTAAGTATAGACATTTTAACCACATTGCTTCTTGTGTTGCATCAGCCAATACTCTATATTCAGCCTCAATAGATGATAGAGCAACAATTGGTTGCTTCTTTGAAGACCATGAGATTAATTTTGAACCTCCAAAAGATAAATAACCTGATGTACTCTTCCTGTCATCCTTCGATCTATCCCAATGTGAATCTGAGTAGAGTTTGAGATCAGTTTCTGATGTAAAGGGGTAGGAAATTCCTTCATTGATGGTACCCTTCAAGTATTTTAGCACTTTCTTGGCTGCTTCCATATGTGGCTTCCTTGGCTTGTGCATGAATTGATTGAGTATGCTAACACTACAGCATATGTCCACCCTTGTGAGTGTTGCACAGTTCAAGCTTCCTACTAAGCTTTGATAGCTTCTGATGTTGTTGGTAGTTGCCAAAGGCACATACGACGAGGAAGCATGTGAAGGAAGATTACGAAGAAGTAGTGGGGAGCCACACAATCATTTTTTCTCTGAGAAATATATTGGATAATACGTTCTCAAAACCCTCAATAGTGATTTATATCACTCTTTTACCATATGTAACATAGAAGCACACATTTTTGTAATTATATGCTCCCTTTTGTGCAAGCCGAGGAATCCTCGAGCTTGAGGAGCTTAGGTAGAACAAGCATACCAATTTCAGCTATTTTTAGATCTCATTTAGACCTCCAAATAGTGCACAGAACCTATTTTTTAACTATGCCAGACACTAGATGTGAAACCGGTCAAAACTAGTCAATTAACTATAAAGAGAGCTAGAGAGCTTATTTTTTAGGTTCGATAGTATGAGCTAGTGTAGACTTGAGAGAGCTTGAGCTTGTAAGAGTGTGCTTGAGTAATAGAATCCACATTCAACCTTGCATTGTGTCTTGCTTGTCTCTTCCTTGTGTGTGTGTGTGCATCTACATGCTTCTCACCTTCACTCTCATTGCATCTCGCGTTCTGGATCTTCATATCACTCCTATCTCTTCCGTGGATTGACATTAAGGAGGTGGAGCTTCTTAACAAGGTACATACCATTGTACTTACCATTGGCATCATTGATGGGGATCGAGTTCTAAGACAAATGTGTGATGCTAAGAGTATAGTAAGAAGTGGTGTTGGAAGGTAAAAATTTCAGTTTTTGTTGTTGTTTTTAGGTATTTTTTGTGTTTTTCATCTCCTCTAAACTCCTCCTTCACCACCGCGTCATCTTCTTCCACTCCAAAAAAATCAAAAAATTCACCATATCCACCTATTCCCCTCATTTCCCTCATTTGCGCATGCGAGAGAGAGAGAGCTTTTGTGCTTGTTTTTGCATGTGTACTTTTGAGTTTTCTTGGAAGTACAGTGCTCCAGAGCACCAAGAAAGCTTCCAAAAGGTGAGAAAACCACTTTTTTGTTAGATATGCCGTATGTGTCAGACCATCGTAATGGTCTGACAAGTTTGACTTTTTTGGTAAGCATGTATAGCATGGTGTAGGTGATCCTTGCACACTCATGAATCCACAAACGCATTTGAAAAATCATTAGTTTGGTGGGGGAGGGTGTGGAGCATGGAGGGCAAGCACTCCACGAGAAAAACCCCACTTGGTTTCCGAAAAAATCCCCACGTGAGGCTCCAGAAAACCCCACATGCCCTTGAGGGTGGGAAGCCCAAGACCATCGCGATGGGCTCATGTCATCACGATTGTCATACCATCGCGATTGGCTCACGCCATCGCGACGGCTCAACCGGACCATCACAATGGTCTCACATCATTGTGATTGTTCACTTGAACCATCATGATGGTCACTGAACATCGCGACAATCCCGTCGACTCCACGCCATCGCGATTGGCCCATGCCATCGTGACGACTCACCTGCCATGTGTCAAGTTAGACCATCGCAATGACACCAGGTACACCATCATGACACTTCAAGTTCAGATGATCGTGATTGGCTCAAGCCATTGCACCTCGTGACCATCGCGATGGGCTCACACCATTGCGATGGTTGCATTGACCATTGACCATCGTGATGGGCTCAGGCCATCTTGATTGCTCACTAAACAGACCATCGTGATGCCTCACACAATCGAACCATCATGACGGTTCAATCGGGCCATCGCGACGGTCCCAAACCATCACGATTAGCTCAGACCATCGTGATTGTCCACCTAGAATGCCAAAATTAGGGTCTGATTTTTTAAGTATTTTGAGGCTATTTTGGGAAAAAATTTGGGTGATTAAGCTTGTTGGAGACCCCTTAGCTCATAATTGAACAAAAAACTCTTTGTGAATTTTTACTCGTGAGGGCCTGAACGTACATAACGTTTTCATTCGAAGTCCGTTTTTTGAGCTTTTTAGCTCGTTAGAAAGCTCTTTACAAGTCCTACACGATGTGGATTGTTTTTTCAAGAAGAACGTGTTGGTATTTAGAGAGGATAATTTGAGGTTGACCCATCTGTGGGACTAGAAAAGAAAGGGGGCATTGGAGAAATTTGGTTAAAGGAAAAGGAACCCTTAAGGTGATTGAGCATTGATTTAAGAATCGATCTAAACATTGGATTTTTACAGGTCTAGTAAGAGCTATCCAAGGCAATCAAAGCAAGGCAGGAGAAGAACGTAAGGCTTGGGAAGTGTGACTTCTTGGGCAGCAGAGCAATCAAAGAAGCTGACTTGAGGTTCGAAGAATACTCAACCCCCTCAATCAATTATTAGCTTAGGCTAAACGCTTAGCATTGTGGATTAAATTAGGACGGCGATAGGAATGCATCAAGTCCAAGAGACTTAAATTTTTCAAGTCCACGACTAAGATAAAAGTGTGCTATACCAAAAACCCTCAAGGAAAGAACTTAACTCTGATGGAACGAGAACTCAAAAGTACAATGGAAAGTCGACTCCTAACATATACATTGAGGAAAGATAAGAATTTAAGGGAATTAAAAACGAAGAAAGAAATTAAGAACAAAGAAACATTGATGATTAGAGTGTGTATTGAGTGATTCAGGAAGTAAATTCATGAACCTTAGATCGGGCAAGCATATAACCAAGTTAGACTGACGAAGCCTTTGATCAAGGGTTAAACGTAGCATACTTAGAAAGACCCGAAGGACCCTACAGAACTCAATTAGAATATGTCCAAACCAACCACTTAGGTGCTCCCATCTATGAGGATGGTTTGCAAAGATCAGTGGTGCAATTGCACAACCCTGAACAACCCATTGGATTGGAATGTCTAGTGGTGAAATTCGAGAGAGACGCATACATAGACAAAGAAGGAACAATGTACATCATAAGTACTCAACCAAACCAAACCAATGTGTTCGGTATAGTAAGTCCCGATACGGAAGCAAGAGCCCAAGGAAAAGAACCATTAGGAGATGAATCTAGGACACCTAGAGGAGAATCTGTATGGACAAGAGTACTAAACCCGGAATGGATCCCTTAGGACAATAGAAGCATAGAATTGTTCCTGAATAAGTAAACTAATGAATCGTTTTTGAGGTAGCGAATGGAACAACCTAGTGAGGCAGGCTCCATCATGATTTACAAATTCAAGGACCCAAAGACACCTAGAAAGGTTGTATACCTAGATGGTGCTTCAGAACAAGTATTTTTAGTGTCGGATCATGAAAGACTTGTCTACACATGGAGAGGCGAGTTAGTATTCCCTCCATCACGAACAAATGTAAAAATTAGCCATCAGGGTGTAGGAACATCCTCAGCCCATGGTACTAAAAGAGGAAATATCAAAGAGAAACCAGAAGTAAGTTTCACTCATCCCATAGGAAGATATAGACCAACTAGGGACACCGATAGATTGGAAAGACAAAGAGAACCAAGAATACCAGGAGGTAGAGATGATTTTCCTCTACCTAGACCACGTGAACACCCAAGGGTACTAAGACCCACTCAATTAGTAAAGTCAATGAAAAACTACTTTCATGGGACAAGAGATCCCTATTTAAGCAAGTGCTACGAGTAGAGCAAGTAGAAGACATGTTCACACAATACAATGCATTTGTACTAACATTAAAGAATACGGCTTTAACTTGGTTCCAACCATTGCAACAAAGGCAATTTAGGGATATTCATCACTTGTTAGAGTCATTCATCATGGAATTCTCTAAAAGTGGAATCAGACATGATACTTCTTCGTTGATTCACAGCTTCAAACAGACCCCACAAGAAACAATCAGACTTGCAGGACGTAGGTTTAGAAAATATGTTTATAGATGCCCCATGCAAGAGTTACCCTCATAGGCCAAGCAAGTGTCATTGTTTTTAGATGGCCTCTTAAGTTCTAGACTATGTTCCTATGTATATTTAAAGGAACCCAGAACACTAGAGCAATGTGTAAGAATTTGTATAGACATTGAGGACAACCTAGGAGATGAGTTGGAACTCTCAAAGGTCTATAAGGACTCAGATTATTCATCTCTAGCATCCTCAAAACTTTCTAGATCGATAGAAGACCTAGCAAAAAAAAGTTGCCTAGAAACTAGGAGTTTCTAGCAAACAGATGCCTAGGTTAACAACAAACAAGTGTTGTTACACCTATGGTGGTGATCATATGGCAAATGTGTGTCCCAATGTAACACAACCACAAGCCAACCCTAGTGGTCAATACTGTACAATTGAGAGACGATACACGAATCACATGGCCCAGGACTGCCCATACAACAAACAAGTAGTACGACAAAATTACCCGCAAGCATACCCCCAACCAAGTAGGTATCAAGGCCAATACAATGCTCGGCCTCTTTACTATAGACCTACACAAAACTATCCTTATTAGGCTCAACAGAGACCTCAACCTATTTTAGCTCAGCAGCCACCCCCACCAGCTAATGTCATCCCAGTCAAATATGCTACTGCAGAAGAGAACCTCAATAGGGCTTTAGTGCCTTCTTCACCCCTTATCATTGAAAGGGACCCTAATTCTAATAGCTTTGACTCAACCCACATGGATAGGCTTCCCGCATATTACACAGAGTCACGAGAACATGTGGAAACATATCAGTATAACAGTCCACCATTGGAACCTAGTTGGGAGCCCGATTATGCTAATGTGATGTATGAAAACCCTAATCCACGACCCTAGTTAAGATAGCAGAGACCACAGGGCACTAGAGGACCATGCTTTAGGTGCCAAGGAGATCATTTCTTAAAGGATTGCCCACATGCTCTGATAGCGGCACAATCACAATACTATAACATTCAAAGTTTTTGTGCCTAGTGTGGTAAAGAGCATGTCATCAAAGATTGTCCTAAGAACCCTACTAATGCTCCAAAAGTAACACCCATCAACGTGATAGGTATTGTACATAACTAAGATGGATCCAACCCTACATACGTGCCTATCCAAGCTATAACAAGAGCCCAAGCTCTCTTATGGAATCAACAACTTAATCTTGAAAAAGTAGCCAAAACTAGAGAAGTTGGAGAGTCTAGTAGCAAAAAGACGAAATCTTGGAAAGATTCCAGAGAAGAATTAAAAGGAAATGGAGTAAAAAGATAGCTGAGTTGAAAGGAAGTTTAAAGGAATCTAGAGCTAAAATCCTAGAATTGACTTCGCAAGAATCTAATCGAGAGAATCTAGCTCAGAGATTAGGATTCGTTCTAGCTGAACCCATACCAAAAGATCTAGACATGATGTTTCATGTATATCAGGCTAGATTAAAGGAAGGACCCCAGATAGTTGAAATGAGTAAGAACTATCCATGAGCAGACTTAGAAATTGAGAGACTTGGAATAACATGGCAAAACTCGAATTACAATTTCAAGGACTACTGGAGAGGTTAGAATACTTAATCAACAACAACGAGAAGAAGGAACTACAAGGGGACCCTAATGTTCCTGAGAAACAGGAAAGGAATGCACCATCTCTGTCTCAAGTACCAAATAGAGAGGTTGAAGACAACCTATCTTCCATACACAAATATACACACAAATTTTTAAAAGAAATTCAAGAAGAGAAGTGGAGAAAAGATCAAGAAACCCATGTCCCTATTCAAGAAATAGACGACTTGCAAGAACAATTTCCCCAAGACATCCCCTCTATTTATGATGATGTAAAGGAAGAATAATTGAGTGAGCACGCAAATTTTGAATCCAATTCTTTGCAAGAATTACCTCAGTTCCTAGGACCTTGGGAAGCCAGGTCTATTAGCATGAGAGCACCCACTATAATCATGAGGAATGAAGAATCAATAATCCCTAGGAACACGAAAGTGATAAAGAACACTAAAGTACCGTGCCATCTCACTCTAGAAGAATTTTTAAAGATTAAACTAGAGCTATGGGAGCATGTAGCAAACCAATTCCCTGAGATCACGACCACACGCTCACAGATAGGATCACACAAGAAGGTACCAGAGATACTAGTGGAACGAATTGGAGATGTAAGCGAGGGAGAGGAAGGTAACACTTATCTTCCAATAACCCATAAGGGCTACACCACCAAAGCCATCTTAGATTCAGGAGCCAGAGTAGCCATCGCTACCACTACTTTATGAAAACGTTGGGGTAAGTTAGCATTACAACCCACCAAGATGAAGCTACAAATGGCTAATGGACATATTGAGAAGCCATTGGGCTTACTAGAAGGCATATCTCTCACCACTGGTGGTGTGGAGTTTGAGCATACTTTCGCCATTTGTGATTTTGGAAAAAATCATGCTTACGAGATGATCTTAGGACAACCATTCATGCATCAGTTGCATATCGTACAAGATTGGGGAACTAATTCTTTGTACTTGCAAAATTTGGGAGTGACTACTAAAGTCAATCTTAAAGACTATTCCCATCGAGATGTACCCCCAATACAATTCCAAACTACCAGACCCTGCCCATGATTTTTTTATCAAGAAGTGGCTAGCTAAACCACTTCCCATATCAACACAATGTAAAATAAAGGAGTTAGTTTATCGATAGCAACAATAGAACAATTTATCAATACAGCTACAAGATTGGAACAAATTAGACAACAGTATGGGGCAAGCTCTTCCAATTTTATCATATCCTGCAGAACCTGAAGACCTTGTCATTCAACTAAGGAAAGAGCTTGAGAGCTTAAAAAGGAATAAGGCCCATAAAGAGGAGGAGAGAGATGTGACTCAGTTAAGGAGGGAAATTGAAGCATTGAACCTAAAAAAGGAAGAGGACGCCCAAGCAAAAGAGCTAGCTCATCTTTGACAGGAGTTGCAGGAACTCAAGGGGGGTGGCATCAAAAGTGGGCTATGGTGTACCATGTGCAGCAAGCAGGGTCATGTGGTAAGTGAATGTCCATGGTTAAGTGTAACTTGCCAGCTATGCAGAAAAGGTGGTCATGAGGCGCATGAATGTCAGTCACGAGGGATGCCTTCACAACCTTATTGGGCACAAGGAGATGCTCAATTATCAACCAATGTAATGGTAGCAGCCCCCAATCAAAGGTAACAGCTATAATCAAAGACTTAGAGGTAATTATGGAAATGGGCCTAGAAGGGCAATTATCTTTTTCACGTGTGGAGAGTGTGGACATTATCAAAGTAAATGCACCCTGCCAAAAAATGCCCCCCCCCTGTAGGAATTGCCCAAATGCCAAGGATCATTATACAAATTGTTGCCCATCAAACAAAGCATCTACATCTGGGCCCCATCTCTAGATGATCTGAGTAAATAATCATGGAGCAGTAGAAGGAGCCAATGTTATACAATCACCATCTACTAGAGTGGTACAATTAGAAGAAATCGACTCCATGATCATGCAGACAAGAAACAAAGGGAAAATTCTAGAAGAACCAAACCAAGGATCAATTACTATTGAAAGTCACAAAGACCAGAGGGTACATCAGAGCAAATCAGATATATATGAAGATGCAAAACAAGATAAAGGAAGTTCAACAAAATGTGAAGAGGTAACACATAAAGAAGATTTTTCAGAGACTAACGATTTCATTGGGAATGCATACAGTTGGGCCCACAAGGACCTTGAGAAATCAAACATCAAACTTGATCTTAGGGAACCTGGAGCTTCAAGATTATTCAAGTCCATTGAAACAGCGGTTAGTATTATTGAGTTGATAAACATGGATGCAAAATTCAGGCCTGAAGTGCTACAGATTATTGATGAGGCATCCTCATCCACCTTAATGGCCAAGACTACTACCTTTGGCCAAGGGAAGGGTGTAAAAGAAGCACCTCTCACCGACTATAAGAGTAACAGACTCACAATAACAATCAAAGGATCAACCTACGCCCATCTAGACCAGCCCACTTCACCATCACTTTGGCATACCAAAGCAAAGTAAGGTCAATGGGGGTGATCCCAAAAGTTCCACTAGAAGTACAAGGTAATCTCTTCATTTTGGATTTTGTGTTATTAAGGCTCCCCCATTAGAGGGAGGATTTCCCCTCCTGATTGGAAGACCATGGCTGAGGCATGCAAGTGTCATTCATGACTGGGGTAAAGACACTATGTGGGTACAACATAAGGGACACGAACTTAAACATATATATTTAGAGGAGGGTCCAAATCATCAAGGAAACACCAACATGATGCAATCAATTGGCATTTGCATCGAACAACAATAGACTCTGATGTTTGGTATTTTGACAGTGAGGCGACCAAACATATTACCTCACAACATAGTTTCTTCTCTTCACTTGAACCTGCCCCTACAAGGAATACTGTTACATGCACCAACAACTCCTCTTATCCTGTTATGGGAGTTGGTAAGATCATTTTGACTACTACTGATGGTAGTTCTTTCACTTTGTCAGATGCTTTATTTGTGCCACGGATCAAGAAGAACCTGTTATCAGTTTCTGCATTAGCCAAGATTGGCTTGGTTGTGAAATTTGTTGATGACAGGTCTAGAGTTCATGATCTATCAAATGGCAATGTGATTATTGCTTGTGGCATTTTATGTCTTGGGCTGTATAAGCTCATAGACTACGAAAGATCTGTAAATGATTTGGCATGTGCAGTAAATGATTCTTAGGCTATGTCAAATGCAAAGCTTTGGCATGCACGCTTCGGTCATCTGAATTTTGCTAGTTTGCTATGCCTACAGAAATCTGAAATGGTGTCCTCTTTGCCCAAAGTTGAGGCACCTCGAAAACATGTTTGCGAAGGTTGTATTTTGGGAAAAATGCAGCATTCGTCCTTTCCAAAAGATGGTTCAGTTCGGGCTACTCACAAATTGCAGCTTGTACATAGTGAGGTATGTGGTCCTATGCAGACACCTTCTTTTGGGAATTATCTTTACTTCATGACTTTCATCAATGATTTTTCCAAGCATCCATGGGTATATCCATTGAAGGAAAAGTCCAAAGTGTTCATGTGCTTCAAACAATTTTTGGTTTTGGCTGAAATCTATCAGCATGTAAAATAGGCACCCTCCGTTCTGATTGAGGGGGGGAATATATGTCTTTTGATTTTAATGCATTTCTGGCTGAATGTGGGATAAAACACCAATGTACAGTGCCCTATACACCTCAAGAGACTAGAGTTGCTGAACGAAAGAACAAGTCACTCATGGAGATGGCGAGGTGTATGGTCAAGAGTTAGGCTTTACCACATAGTTTTTGGCTTGAGGCTCTCATGTGTGCAACATATGTACTGAACAGGTGTCCCACTAAGCATTGCAGTCTATCACTCGATATGAGGCTTGGCATGATCGCAAGCCATCTGTTGCTCATCTACATGTTTTTGGTTGTTTGGCATATGCATTAGTGCCTGAACAACATCGTAGAAAATTGGATGATAAAGCAGTAAAATGTATTTTTGTTGGGTATAGTTCTGAAAGTAAAGGCTATCGTCTGTATCATCCACAGAATAAACACATTCTAGTTAGTTGTGATGTTGTTTTTGTGGAAGATGCTATTCAGCCATTGCTTTCATGTACTAAGGAGACATCTGTTAGCTCCAAAGACATGTATGATACTTTGCTACCTCTTTTTACAGGTGGATAGTCTAGTGTTGGTTCCAATGAGGCAACTTCTCAGCCTTTGCAGGTTTCATGTGATGATGTAGATCATTCATTTCTGATGCAAATTTACATGATGCACTAGTTGATGAGAGAGTTTATATTAAGCAAGCAAAAACTATGCCTAAATGGTTGGTGCAGACTTTGTGTGATAGCAAATTAAATGCACCTCTATCATATCGTACTCGTTCAGGCTCTCATGGTGCCTCTTTTGCATCAGGTTGCTATGCTATGGCTGCATTTAGTCTCTATGATGAGAATGAGCCTGTTTTGTTTGATGAAGCACAAAATTCAGAAAATTGGATGACTGCTATGCAATTTGAATATGATGCTATAATGAAGAATGGTACTTGGTCTTTATGTGACTTTCCTCCAAGCAAGAAGACCATTGGCACTAAGTGGGTATACAAGCTGAAGTGTAAGCCGGATGGTACAATTGACAGGTATAAGGCTAAGATTTTTGCAAAGGGTTATGCACAGGAAAGAGGCATTGATTTTGATGAGACCTTTGCACCTACATGCCGTATGACTACTGTTCAGAGCATCTGTGCACTTGCAACTCATCCTGGTTGGGATGTACATCAATTGAACTTTAAAACAGCATTTTTAAATGGTGACTTGCATGAAGAAATGTATGTTTTTCAGCCCCGTGCCTTTGTGCAGAAAGGGCATGAAAACCAGGTGTGCAGGTTAAAGAAGGCATTATATGGTTTAAAGCAAGCACCACGTGCTTGGTATGAGAGGATACATGCCTATCTGATTGCACATGGTTTTGAGAACAATACAACTGAAAGCACCTTATATGTTAAGTGTGCTAATGATGTGCTTTTGATCATTGTTGTCTATGTTGACAACATGCTACTCACTGGTCCTATTGAGAAGCATATTGCTGATTTTAAGGCTGATTTGCATGCCTCATTTGAGATGTCTGATTTGGGGCATTTGCATCACTATTTGGGCATTCAGTTTATGCAAGTTGATGGTGGAATGGCTTTGTGTTAAATGAAATATATTGACACATTCTTGCAGTGTTTTGGCCTTGAAGACTATAAGCCTATTGCCACTCCTATGGAGACATGTTTACGATTGAGTCTTCATGATGCTGGAGATGCATTTGATGCTATCCTCTATCAGCAGGCTGTTGGATGTCTGATTTTCTTATGCATTACTCGGCCAGATATTCAGTTTGTTGTCTCATAGATGAGTAGGTTTATTCATAGACCAAGAGTCAAGCATTGGTAGGCAGTTAAGTGCATCTTTCGTTATTTGAGTGGAACTCGGCTACTTGGGTTGTTTTATTCCAAGGGGTAATCACTACCGCCAAATTCGCATGCTTTTTCTAACTCTGATTGGGCTGGTTGCTATGACACTCGTGTGTCCACTAGTGGCTTTTGCTTCATGCTTGGTAGCTCATGTATATCTTGGTTGAGCAAGAAGTAGCCTACTGTGGCCACTTCTAGTTGTGAGGCTGAGTAGAGGGCATCTTTCATAGCGACTGTTAAGTGTGTGTGGCTCAGATGCCTTATGGCTGATTTGGGTGTTGGTCAGACTTCTGCCACCACCATCTTCATTGACAATCAGAGCACATTGAGAGATGCGGGAACCCTGTGTTCCATGCTCGAACTAAGCACATTGAGGTGCATTATCACTATGTCAGGGAGAGGTTCTTTGTTGGGGAGATCAGCTTGGCATATGTGCCCACGCAGGAGAACATTGCAGACCTTTTCACAAAGGCTCTGCCTAGGGAGAAGTTTGAAGCTTTCCGCAAAGCTTTGGGCTTACTTCCTTTTGTGGAGTGATTTCCACATAGCTTGGCACTTCCTTATACATGAGTTCCAGCTCCTTGTTCACCGCATCACTCCCAGGGGGGATTTGTTGATATATTTAGGTAGTGATGTGTGTGAACACACTAGGACCGCTGGGGCACTTTTTTCCCTCTTTAGGAGGTTTTTTCCCCCCGGCTTGTATATACGCCTATTGTCCTAATGGGCTACTTATCTTTGTACATTCTTTAGTAATACATTCAGTATTGTGTGTTGTGCTCCAAGCGTCTTCTTCTTCCTTGTGCTGTTCACATGCTTCCGTAGACATCTAACTCCAACAATTGCGAGAAACACTTAGAATTTTCATGGATGACTTTTCTTCATTTTCAAGATCTCACAAAGAGACCACTTTGGATTGCTTGGACCATCACTTGAGACAGTTGCAGAATGTTTTTAAAAGATGTAGGGAGAATAAACTAAAGTTGAACACAAATAAATGTCATTTCCTTGTGACAGAAGGAACCCAGCTCTTGGGAAATGTGGTATCTCTTAAAGGTATGGCTCCGGACCTTGATAAAATTATTTCTATACTAAAGTTACCTAAACCCAAATCTCCTAAAGATATTCAAAGGTTCTTGGAGCATATTAGGTACCATAGAAGATTTATCAAAATGTATGCAGAGATAGCCAGGAAACTGATTAGACTTAGAGGTAAAGAAGTATCCTTTAAATGGGAAGAAGAAGAAGAAAATGCTTATCAGACATTAAGGTCCAAATTAGTGGCACCACTGATTCTTATCACATGAGATTGGTCAAATACTTTTCATGTACATGCAGATGCCAGTGCATATGCAGTGGGTGCAGTTTTGGCTCAACAAGTGAAGAATACAAAATTGATAGACCTATTCATTATGCTAGTTGAATTTTTGACTAAGGATGAAAAAAATTATAGCACCACACAAAGGGTGGCCCCAGCAATGGTTTTCGTTGTACAAAAGTTTCTTCATTACTTTCTAGGTGTGAAATTTGTTATCATCACTGATCATCAACCACTCAGGTATTTATTGAACAAGCCACAAGCGATCGGGAGGATATGGACGTGCCTACTTTTGTTCCAAGAAATTGATTTTTCTGTAGTCCATAGACCAGGTAAAGAAAATTTCATGGTACCACCTATCTAGGATTAACATGATGGATCAAGCAATTGGAGCAAATGGTGATTTTCCAGATGCTAATTTATTCGTTGTACAAGCACAAGGTTGGTATGATGATATCAAGAATTTTCTTAAAACTGGATTGTATCCAGAGAAGGAAAGTGGTGCGCAAAGAAGGAGGTTGCTCATCAAAAGCGAACCCTTTACCTTTATTAAGGGTAAATCCATAAATCTGCACATGAAGGAGCAGGTGGTGGGCACCTTCTCGGACACATTATGAGCTGGAGAATCCTTGATGCTGGCTTATGGTGGCCTAAATTATTCAAAGATGCAAAGGAATGGGATAAAACATGTGATGTCTATCAGAGGTGTGGACCCAAGCCAACAAAGCAGAGGCACAACCCCTTGATTATTTCCACTTCTTAGCAACCGTTTGAGAAGTGGGGGCTAGATTTCGTAGGGCCCATCTACGCTCCATCGGTTCCAAAGAGAGAAAAGTATCTATTGATCGCCACTGACTATGCAACAAAGTGGGCTGAAGCTATTGCCTCCCCTAATTGCACCGCTCAAACAGTTGCTGATTTCACTTCTAGTAACATCATTTGTAGATTTGGATGTCCCCTTGAAATTTGTACAGACCAAGGTACTCATTTTGTGAACAAGGTCCTAAATGAATTTTTTAACATGTACAAAATTCTACATAGGGCCTCTTGTGCCTATTATCCAAGAGCTAATGGACATGCAGAATCCACCAATAAGGTATTAATTGCCATGTTAAGGAAGGAATGTATGTTACAACCCACTTCTTGGGGCATAGCTTATCAAGGCACCCTATGGGCATACAGATTAGCTTACAAAGAAGCTACTAGATATTCTCCATTCCAATTGGTTTATGGGAGATTGCCTATTGAACCCTTTGAATTTCTACATGGGTCACCAAAACTAGCATTCATGTAGGGAAAGAAAGGTTGTGGTGTCTCTCAGAGGCTTGGAGCACTGCACAAAGTGGAAGAGATACTTCTACATGCTACAAAACAATTGATAGAGGCCCAAATGAAGAGGAAGGAGGCACATGATCGGAATCTGTGGAACAATAACTTACAAACAGGCATGTTACTTCTTCTCCATAGACCTCAAATCCATGCACAAGTAAGGGGAAAATGGCTTCCACACTGTGAAGGACCTTATAGAATTAAGACGATGATGAATTGGGTGTAGTGGAGTTAAACACTCTGAAAGGATAGGTACTACCACTAGTCAATATATCAAGGCTCAAGGCATATCATCAGCACAAGTGAAGATTTTTGGATCACCTGGCGCTTGCAAAAATTGTCTAGGTTGTGCATAGCCTTCGCATAGCATTTTTTATCAAGTTTTAGTAGTTTTTATCCATTTTCATGCTTTTTCCTTTAGTTTTTTATGCAACTTAGAAGCCATTTCTTAGCTCTTTGCATAAACAAAATTTTAGGATTTTTGGGAATTTTTAAAGCATTTTTAGAGTTTCTTTTAGAACTTTTATCTTTTTTCAATGGCATTTTTCTTAATAAAATAGAGAAAATAAGGAAGATTTCTGTAGTTTTGAGGGAGATAAATAGCCTAGATATTTAGGGAATTTTTTCAGAACTTTTGCTTACTTTTTTTTTGGATTTTAATTGAATTTTTTATCTAATTTTGAAACAAAAAAGACCCCACATGGATAATTTTCTTTATTTAAATTTAAAAAAGAAAAGCCCCATCACCCCTTGCATTTACAAAAAGAAAACTGCCCCCCTCTCTCTCCCTCTCTCTGTCTCGCTCTCTCTCTCTCTCTCTCTTCCCCTCGATTTTTTATTTCTTTATTTTATTTTTTATTTTTTATTTTATTTTTATTTAATTTAATTATTTATTAATTTATTTTTATTTTGTTTTATTTTGTTTTATTTTTACTTTTTTCTTTTTATTTAAGTTATGTGCAACCCCATGTGCGTATATATATATATATATATATATATATATATATATATATATATATATATATATATATATATATATATATATATATATATATATATATATATATATATATATATATATATATATACATATATATAATACTTCAAATATATATATTTTTTATTTTCCATGATCCAATGCTTTTGGCTCTAGATTATGCCTCCGATGGCCATTTTTTCAAGCTTGGGGTCATTTTCATGTCTTTTGGCACCTCTGAACTCATTGTTTGACTTAGATTTTCCAAAATTCCAACTTTTTTATGAATTTTAGTCAAAACCCATAAGTTTTGAGCACATTTATCATGTGTTTTTCATGCACATGGTCCACTTGGCTTATTATCACATCATTTTACCATATGTTTCACATTTTCCAATGTGCACCCTCTTTAGCTTTACTATTTTCTCATTTTGGTCCTCTCTAGACCCCGTCACCCTACTCCCTGGCCTCCCTTTAGCTTTCTTTCAAGGCCCTTCCTTACCCCTCCATAGCCTATCCCTCTCAATCACCTCAGCCCTTCTTCCCTCTCCCTCTTACCCTCCATTCTCCATCCTTTGCTCTTCAATGCAAAATTTCCACTTTTGGGTTCTTCTCTGGTGTTATTCTTTACTGCTCCTGGTGGACTTGGTTGTTGTCAAGCGTCCTTTTGAAGATTTTGCAGTACAGGAATCATGGTGTCATCTCTACTCAGAGTTTTGGTTACAAAGGTTATATTTGCAGAAAGTTGGATGCAGGTTGCAGAGTGCCTTTCTGTAATTTCTCTAAGGTTCAAAGCGTTTTTAAAGTGTTTTGGAATGTTTAGGTGAACCCTCTCTTAGGTGCACATTTGAAGAATTAAAAGACAAAATGCGAAGGTATGTGAAGTAGCAGCATATGCAAGAGTGAAATATTGGCCCCCCAATTAAAAATTTTGTTTTAGTCTAAAGTCACTACAGGAAAAAACAGGGATTCATTGGCTGCCCACTTTTGGAGAGAATCTTGGGACATCAAAGTGAGCACCAAGATACTCTAGCAGTTAGGAGCGTACGTGAACCAACACTGAAATCAAGGCAAGGCATTATTCTTGGTTAGACTAAGCAAGGTGAGCATAGTATACACTAAGAGAAGAGCAAGAGACATACAGTGAGTGTGCGATGCAGAGAAGTGAAGTGCAAGGTGTGCAAGAAGAGTGACTTAGAAGTGTGTAGAGAAGTACTAAACTATGCAATCAAAGGTCACAAGGTCCCATTGAAGTTGTGTGCACGTTGAAAGAAGGTGTCCATCCCTTCCTGATTGGAAGCTTGAGTACAAGGTGTGCACAAGTGCAAGCTCTTAGAGAAGGTGGAGGTCTGGTGCAGAGAAACTCGGCAGCAACAAGAACCTTGGGTATTTTGTAACTTTGTTGATTGTGCACTCCTTGGGATTTTTCACAGAGAGCATTTGGATTGTACTTACATCATCATTGTAATTTTCTCCTTATAATCAATCTACAGAAGCTTCCCGATGTCCGTATCTTTCTTCTTATCTTTATCCCTTCTCCTACAAACACTCAAATCCCTTTTTGCACAAGAATCTCCCAACAATGATCATAATATGGTGGCTTCTATGTCCATACCTCTTGTGCCACTTTCAGAACTTTGGTACTAGGTGAAAGGTTAATCACGTGAACTGTAGTTAATTTGGCTTCTACCTGAAAGGCTTGTGAAAGGTTTGCATGATGTAGCATAGAGACTACTCTATCTTGAATAGCTATATTCATCCTTTCAGCTTCTATATTAGGGTATAAGGAGTTGTAAACTCTCTATGACTTCCTTTAGATTAACAAAAAAAGTTGAGTTCATGTGAGGTATACTCACCCCCATTATCTGAATGTAAAACCTTTAGCTTAGTTCCATTTTCGATCTCAACTAGAGCAAGCCATTTTATGAGGGTAGGGAATACCTCATCCTTTGATTTGATAGGATACACCCATACTACTCTAGTAGCATCATCTGTAAAAGTGATAAAGTAAAGAGAACCACCTAATGAGCTTGTAGGCATAGGACCACACAAATCTATATGAACGAGATTTAAAGGCTGAATTGAAGAGTCAATGTTTGTTTTATGCACATTCCTATTTTTCTTTCCATATTGAGAATTCTCACAAAAGGAAAAATTAGAGAACGATAATACAACTAAGTAGCTAGAACAAGAAAGATTCCATTTTGCTATGAGATATGTTGCCCAAATGGCCATGCCAAATACAAGCTATAGGTTGTTTACTAATAGCTAACAAGTGTTCTTTATATGGTACAAATAAAGGATAAAGTGAGTCAACTTTGCTTCCTTTTGCAATAACCATATTGCCCTTTGATATGACAAAGGATTGAGCATAGAAAGCCATGGTGTAACCAAGGTCATCAAGTTGACCAATTGAAATCAAACTACATGATAACTAAGGTACATGGCATACATTATGCATAGTAAATTTTGAACCATTAATGAACTATACAATCACATCTCCAATCCCTATAATGTCACACTAGTAAGAGTCATCAAGCTCACAATACCAAGAGACTTTGTTGCATAATTAGAGAACCATTATCCATGTGGTGTCACATGGAAAGAAGCGCCAAAATCGAGCAACACATGAATGGGAAAGAGAACAAGCCATAAGAGCCTCAATGGACACAGTACTATGAAGTGTAAACCCATCAACATCATCAAACATAGCATTAATCCCTTCAATCTTCATAGTTGAAGTTGATCATTGTAGCTCAGTGAAGAGTAGCACCTCCTTTAATGTCAATCCGGGAAGACGTGAGGATGGTATGAAGACCTCGAGCAAGTGGCGGCACAAGTGCGTGAGTGAGAAGCACACAAGCATGCACACACATACACACACACACGCACACACGGCAAGACAAAGAGGGAGAATCGATGGAGTTCTTAGATTACTTTCAAAAGCTCTTACAAGTTTGTTTCAATTACAATCTAACCTCAAAAATGAGCTCTCTAGCTCCTTTTATAGTTTTTGACTAGCTTTGGCCCTGTTCAGACCTAGTGTCCGGCCTAGTTAAAAATTAGGTTCCAGGGCTTATTTGAGGGCTCAAACGAGATCTAAAAAATATGAAAATTGGTACGATGGTACTTCTAATACTCCTCAAGCTCGAGGACTCCTCGGCTTGAACAAAATGGAGTTACTAAAAATAGATAATGGTATTTACAATGGTTTTTAGTGATGAAAATCACTATTTTTGTAGGGGATTCTTCTGAAAATTTGACATACACTTCTTGGAGCTCCCTACTTGCTCCCTTTCCTTGTGTGTCCACCTTTTGATGTGCTTCCATGCTTTGTCCTTGACTTTGAGCTTCAACACTCCCCCCCCTCTCGAGTCTGTCGTCCCTGACAGACCCTTGTTGGAAGGGCTGTTCTATGTAGTGCTTTGAGAGGTGGTGTCCATCCGTTGTATGAGCTGGTTCCTTGGATTCCAGCAAGAATGTGTCATTGTGAGCTTTCAAAACTGCAAGTTGCTCAAAAGAGGTTGTCAAGAGTGATTTGGAGCAACTACTGGCTTCAATTTGCTTCCGAGATATGGATGTTGTTCCCATGACGTCCGCTAACTCTTCCAAAGATGATGTTGAGAGCAGTCATGCCAACTACTCATAGCCCATAATGAATGATGGGTAAGTGTGTTCGTGCCTAGGTTGAAAAAAGTATGTGCCTTGTGCAAGGCCTGGTAATGTAGCCCTACGCATGCTTACTTGGAAAATGCATTGGAAGAAGTATGGTGCAAAAATTGCGGGTCTTGAGCTAAGTGCTCAAGGGTATGCTGACGAAGAGGTTTCCTAAACTATCATGGTTATGGTGTTTCCAGAGTAAAGATACTTACCATGGAGAAGGTTGATGGATGTTTGTCTCTTCGTGTTGTACACTCGGCCTTTGGGATGGAACATTGTTGATGAATGTCCATGTTGATTGTCCACTGATGAGATCTTTTGAGTGGTGGATCCTCTCTCCTCATATGCAGGAGTCTTCTCCTCCAGAACTACCTTTTGCAGATATCTCCTTGGATGCTCTGGTACATGAAGTAGTTAAGCATCACTCAAGTTGCGGACCTTCAAGCTCTTCATTCCAGATAAGGCAGCAATAATCTCACTGCTGGCCGAGACACACTTCTATCCAAATTGATAAATGCCTAGTAATCAACAGTTCCACCTTCAACTAAGCATGACTCATTCATGTTTCATAAGCCAAACCTGGGAACAAGCTCTCTCCCGCTTTTCTTTCTCCCCCTTTTTTTTTTTTTTTTTTTTTGAGGAAAAGGATATCACAAAACAAGAACACAAAAGTTAGTATCAATAGAAATATTTGACATATGTCACTGTGCTCTTGTGTGTGGGATTCTCAAGTGTGTCTATGCATGGCCGTGTAATGTGGCCCTATATTAATGCATACTTTGGAAATGCATGACCTGAATGGTGCAAAGGACAGGGTTGTGCAAGGAGCAGATGGTTGTTGCTCATTCGAGGCTTTTGATGTCATTTGTGGAGGTTGATGCCGACCTTGGTGGAGGTATCCATTGAGTCTCGAACTGATGTGATCCTCCTTATTGGAGTCCATTTTAGAACATCATTTGGCACTGTAGAGGTCACTTCAGGCGTCTTTCTCTTTGGATGCTTTCTGAACTGTGGTATCCAGTGTGGTTGACGCTTTGGTTCGGTGGAGACTACTTGCACTTTCGGCTTCCAAACCCATATCCTTTTTGCATGTCTTCTTACTAATGTTGAAGAGCTGATTTGATCTTCCTTTGGTCTCTGTACGTGGTTCTTACCCTTTTCTCTTTTTGGCTTCTTTGTTGAAACCTTCTGCATGTGGGAGAACAAAGGTTGTTGTGGATGTAGGAGCTTCTTAGGTACCCACATCTGTAATTGCCCTTGTTGAGCTGCAGCTAACTTCTTAGGCACCCAAACTTGTTGGATACCTTGTGATTGAGCTTGTCTGAGCTACTTCCTTCGTCTTCTGGCCTGATTGGTTTGCATGGATGGAATTTGTGGGGGCAAGGTTGGTGGTTGCTCTCCTTTGCTTACCCATATCTGCTTCATCGGTTGAGTTGTTCTGCTTCGCGCGTTCTTTTGGTCTCTCGTCCGGGGAGTCTTTAGTGATTGATCTGCCCTTAGTTGCTGCCTCCTTCTGGCCCTTGGAAAAGAAGGGAGTTCCTCTGCATCTATGACTCCTTTTTTGCGAATATCATTCCTCTGCAACACATAGTTTTGGACAAGAACAACATGGTCATCTTCATGTGTATTCCTGGAAGGACCAGGAGTCTGTGCCTTTCCTAGTTCCTTGAGTGCTCCATTATCTAACTCCACTGTAATTCGACTATGATTGACCCAAATCTGAAGAAGTCCACTTCTTAAGTTTAAGTTGACTGCTTGGTCATAGATCCAATCTTGACCCAAGACAAGAGGTTCAGAGAGATCCTCGTCTTGACACACTAGTACTTTAACTGTTATAGCCTCATCATGAATATAGAGGGGAAGTTCCACCTCGCCCATGCAAGGGGTTTCCACGCCTCCCAATCCTATGAGATACGCTTCCACAGGATTGACAGTTAACTGCAACTCTTGACAGTAAGACAATTTAATGGCAGCACTAGTGGCTGCACCTGAGTCAATCAAGGCTCTTACGGTCCTTGCACTCTTTCCTTGTCCTATATCTAGGGTTATGAAAGGTCGTCGATCAATTATCCTATGCGAGCTTGTCCCTGCAACTTCACACATGGCCATAGGATATCCTTGATCTGCACAGTCATTTGTTCTAGGCTGATCTCTACCTTGCCTTCGTAATTTCATCCTTCTGATGTGTTCTAAAGCTTCTGCTTGAGCTTCTTCTCGAATTCGCTTTTCTTCCTCTTTGCGTTTTTTAGTAGTGTTGAGTCGGCTGAGCATTTCCTCCGTGAGGGGTTCCTGATACAACTTGACTCTGCAACCGCTAATATAGTTTGGGAGAACCTCACCTTCTAATGTGGCTAATTGCACAGCTCCACTTGTGGAGATCCTATTAATGATCATAGGTCTGTAGCCTCTCTTTTCTAGTTTCCTTGCGTGTTGCTTCAGTGTGTAGACTAAAACTAGATCTCCTGCTTTCAAGCCTTTATCCTTCACGTGGGCATCAAAGTATGCCTTCTGTCTCTTCTTGGCTGCATATATTCCTGCAGCGGCTCTCAGTCTTGTTTCTCCTAATCGTTCAAGGTCAAAGATCCTAGAGGAGAGCTCATGACCTGTCCATTCGTGCTCTTGTGCTACTCTCAATGTAGGGATCAAGAAGTCCAAGGGTAACACCGCATTTTTGCCGAATACCATCTGAAAGGGGGTGGCTTGGAGTACCGTTTTGTAGGCAACTCGGTATGCCCAAACAGCATGGTGTAGCTGTTTGTCCCAATCAGAGCGTTTAGTGTTCACTAATTTCGTCAGTACATTGCATAAGATCTTATTAGTGCTCTCAGCTTGTCCATTAGCTTGAGGGTGATAGGGGGCAGACTTCTTGTGTATTACCAAGAATTCTTGGAGTAGATTTTCAATCACTTCATTCAAGAAATGAGTGCCTCTATCACTTACAAGCTCTATAGGTAGCCCGTATCTTGTGAATACATTCTCAAACAAGAATTTGGCAGTTGTATGAGCATCGTTCTTTGTCGTAGCCTTTACCTCTACCCACTTGGTGAGATAATCTGTAGCAACAATGATGTATTCCGCATGAGAACCTTTAGCTGGGGGATTAATTGGACCTACGAAGTCTATTCCCCACTTAGAGAATGCACGTCCACCCATCATAGGTTTCAGTGGCATCTCATCTTTGCGTATAGGATACTGAGTCCTCTGACAGACATCGCACCGTTTCACATAGGTATGTGCATCCATGTGAAGGGTAGGCCACCAGAAGCCCGCAAATAGGATTGCCTTGATCACCTGATCCGGTCCAAAGTGTCCTCCTGCTACACCTTGATGAGCAGTTTCTAAGATCTTAAGATATTCACTCTCATGGACACACAGTCTCAGGTAACCATCTTTACCGCGTTTGTATAGATTATCACCAATGAGTGAGTAATCCAGGGCTTCTTGTTCTAAACTCCTTTTCCTCGCCAGAGTCATGTCTGGAGGGAATGTGTTTGTCCTTAAGAAGGATACTAGAGGTTCGCTCCAATCTGGCACTATGGTTACTTGATAAAGAGTGGCGTGTTCCACAGGTGGTTTAGTGCAACAGATTGGGCATTCCTTGCACAACTTTTGGATATCCGCTTCCATAGTCGGCCAATGTACTCCGAGTCTCTTTAGGGTCTGTAAAGTTCGTTGCTTTGAATGGTGTTGCTCTAGTGCACCTACATGTGCTAATTGCAACCATTTAGAGTACTCATCCTCTTCTACGCAACAAGCCAAGATCCCTTGATCTGTGTGCTTGTACATACTTCCCGCCATGATGTGGTACTTTTGGGCTTTTACAACCTCTCTATTTCGTGTGTTTACCACTGGATGGTTAGGCCCGTATGTCAATACTGGTACTAATGGCTTAGCCCACTGCGGCACCACTTCCAAATTAAACAAGTAAGCATCAGGAAGGTCATCTGATACTCCTTGTGGGGCTTCTCCCGATGTGAGCCTAGAAAGATGATCAGCTCTCAAATGGGTCCTCCCTTTTCTTACCACAACCTCAAAATCATATTCCATTAGCAAGAGAAACCATCTTACTAATCTTCCTGTATTGCATGGCTTGTTTACAAGATATAACAATGCCTGATGATCAGTAAAAAATTTAAACTTATTTGCAAGCAAATAGTGTCTAAATTTCTTAAATGCATATACCATGCCTAATCCTTCTCGCTCTGTAGTGGTGTAATTCCGTTCAGCCGCATTCAATTGTCTACTAGCATAGGCAATTGGAAGATCCATATTACCTTCACCAGTAGGTTGTGCAAGCACACATCCAATGGCATAATTGGATGCATCCATGTGAACATGGAATGGCTTATTCCAATCTGGTGTGGTCAAGATTGGTGCTGAACACAATCTTTGTTTAAGCTCCTGGAAGGAATTCTCACATTCATTCGTCCACTCAAAGTTTGTCAGAAGTCCGTACATGGGCTTTGCAATGACAACATACATGTGTATAAATCGTCGGTAATAACCACAATGCCCCATGAAAGCTTGTACTTCCTTGACATTCTTTGGCCTAGGTAGCTCTGCTATGGCTCTCACTTTCTCCTCGTCAGTAGATATGCCATTATTTGACACTATGTGTCCTAGAATCTTACCTTGCCTGACCATGAAAACACATTTTTCTGGGTTCAGGCAGATTTGATATTCTCTACACTTGTCAAAGATTTGTCTGAGTTCAAGAATATGGGTTTGTCTAATGTTGGAATGAGCACAAAGATCGTCAACATAGACTTCTAAATTCTTCCTCAGGAACTCTTTAAATACATGGCACATCAGCCTCTGGAAGGTAGCTGGTGCATTGGTAAGCCCAAATGGCATTACTCTAAAAGCAAAAATGCCCCATTCTGTGGCAAAGGCTGTCTTATGCTGATCCTCTGGGGCTATGGCTACTTGATTGTAGCCTGAAAATCCATCAAGGAAGCTGTACACTTCCTTGCCTGCCACTCTTCCTAAGAGATGTTCTGTGATGGGAAGCGGATAGTTATCTCGAATTGTGGCTGCATTAACCTTCTTCAAGTTAATGCATACGCGCAGCTTTCCATTTTTCTTGGGCACTACTACGATGGGGGATACCCATTCAGTGTGCTCAATTTCGTAGATAAATCCAGCTTCAACCAGTCTATCTATCTCTTCTTTGATCTTAGCAGCGTAATTATCGTTATATGTATAAGGCTTTTGCTTAGAGGGTTTAGCGTCTAAAGTCATGGGGATAGTGTGTGAGCATATGTCAGGGTCAACACCTTTCAAGTCCTTGTAACTCCAAGCGAATACATCTCTGTATTCTCTTAGCAAGGCAATTAACGCCTGCTCTTCTTCCTCTGTTAGGTCATGGCCTATGTACGTGCATCTCTCCTCTCCTTCTTCTAGGGCCACTACTATTTTCTTGGTGGTTTCTTTGTTATCATAGGCCTCTCCTGCTTGTGTCTCTCGTTTAGGCATTCTTATCATGACTCTCCTGTCATCTATCTCATACTTCTTAAAATTTTCTGGGACCTCAAACAAAGATTCTTCCTCTTCTGGTGAGACTTCCCTCTTCTTTCGTTTCTTTCCTTCTTCCTTTGGGGTCACATGTGTTGCTAATCTTACATCGTTTGTAAGCTCTCCATGCCTCTGTGGTTGAAATTCTATTTCATGGAAGTATTCTTCATCTGATGCAAATGGTGGGTCCATAATGATTGACTCTAGATCGGAGTCACTTGCATCCTCAAATGCATCAGGGCTAGGTTCGCATTCTTCTAGAACTGCCTCTCCCATGATAGGCTCTATAGAGAAGACTGAAATGTCATAGCCATCCTCATCACAGTGGGGTGTCCATTGTTCTTCATTGATGGCTACGTCCATGGTTGCCAAAATTTCTGCCCAGCCATGGGGTTCAAATTCCTCGTCAGGGAAGACTACAGGTGCATAGGCTGGGTCTTGAATGGGTCTATGAGTTTCGTTTGCACCTGTTTCTCTGGCCTTTTCTCTCTTCTCTTCCTCTACTGCTACTTTGCACATCCATAAGTGGGTATCTTCATGCATCCATGAGGATCCTGACCCTATGGAATGCACCGATTCTGTATCATCTTTGGCTCTATGGATGGGATTCCACTGGATAGGAGGGACGTCTCTATGAGAATAATCCTTGAGATTGACTTTGGTCGTAACACCTAAGTGTTGCAGGTACAAAGAATTGGTCCCCCAATCCTATACCACTTGCAACTGTCGCATAAATGGTCTTCCCAAAATCATCTCATAGGCATGATTTTTGTTGAAGTCACATATGGCAAATGTATGCTCAAACTCGACACCACAAGTGGTGAGAGTTATTCCTTCTAGCAATCCTAAGGGTCTCTCAATATGACCATCGGCCATTTGCAATTTCATTCTCGTTGGCCTGAGTGCCGGCTTGCCCCAACGCTTCCATAGGGAAGTGGTGGCAATTGCAACTCCTGCACCTGAGTCCAAAATTGCCTTGGTGGTGTACTCCTGGTAGGTGATGGGAAGATAGGTGTTCCCTTCTTCGCCTTCACACATATCCCCTATCTTATCCAAGGGAATTTCGGGCACCGTCCTATGGGATCCTATCTGGGAACGAGGTTTTGCAACTTCAGTTACTTGACTGGCTACATATTTCCGCGCTTTTGGTCTATTCTTAGGCAGTTCTTCCAAAGTGAGATCGCGCTGCGCCTTGGTGTTCTTTACTACCTCCGTGTTCCTTGATATGACTGAGTCGTCGTTCCTTACCATGACTGTGGGTGCTCTCATACACGTGGACTTTGCTTCCCATGGGCCTGTGAAGTGGGGTAGCTCTTGTATGGAATTAGACTCAAAGTCCAATCTCTCGTGAGACTGAGTACTCTCATGTTCCCCGTAAATAGATGGGATGTCTTGTGGGAATTGATCGTGTGCATCATCCACAAGTTCAAAAGGAGGGGCGACTTCACTTTCGTTATCCCATTTGTCTTCTTGAATCTCTCGTAGGAAGTCCGGTGCAAACCGATTCATAGAAGAGGAAGTGTCTGGCTCCGTAGAATTAGGCACATAAGCAACCTGGGAAGGAGGGCTTATTCTATCGTTGACTCTCTCCTTGTTCTCATAGATGGCTGGAGCACAGGCTTCCTGGGGAGGATTACTTATTCTATTACTCTTCCGAGTAGGCTCATACGCTCCCTGAGAAGGAATGTAGGCAACCTGTGGAGGTACGTAAGCTTTCGAGGGAGGCTCATCTGCCTTTTGGGGGGGAATATAAGCTTCTTGAGGAGGCACATGGGCTACCTGAAGAGGCTGGCTTATCAGTTATCTTGTCCTTTCCTTTCTTTGAGGGGCAGGTTCCTTTTCTGATTGTGCAATTAGCCTTTCTATTCTTTCTAGCAGTCCATCAAAGTGTAACTGCGTCTTAGCTGAGCTAGAGATGTTAAAGAGGCGGCTAGCTTCGAACATGGCTTGAGCCAATTCCACCATCTTAGCACAAATTTTAGTTCGTTCAAGCTCTAGCTCGGCTCTAGGGTAGCACTTTTCATGATCGGTTATGGTTGGCCCTTCTTGGATTCTGGCCTGATATGCTTTAAGCATCATATTGAGGTCTTCGGGAGTAGGATCTGCTAGGACTGATCCTACTCTAGGGGGTGGTGGGTTTAGGTTAGGCGGGTTGGAAGGTGGTTGGTCGGATGGCGATGGGAATGGTGGTGGTGGAGTCGTGTGAGAGGGAGTTTGAGTTGTGAGTTCAGTTATTCTGGCTCTTGTTTCTCTTACGCTTTCCTCGAGTTCACTCATCTTTTTTGCCCATTGCCTTTTCATTCTTTCCCGACTATCTTTCCAAGCTCTAGTCCTTTTCTTGGTTATGCTCTCAGTTTCACTAGCCTCTGGGCCCTTTTCCTTACCTACACCCTGGTTTTGCTGCAGTGCTTGGGCTCTAGTGACTACCTGTACTGGTGCAGTGGAAGTGACACTTCCTGAGGAATCTACAACCAACCCAATCACATTAATGGGAGTGATTTTTGGCATATTATTAGGATTTTTAGGGCAATCCCGTAAGAGATGCTCTTTTCCGCAGTCTTGGCAAAAACCTTGGATCGTCACCGACTGGGGTTGTGTGGGTGGAGGTAAGGGGCAATCACGAATGAGGTGATCTCCCTGACATCGGTAGCATGGTCCTCTAGGAAATGGTGGTCGTACCTGCCTAGGTTGGGGTCTAGGGTTGGGGTTTGTATACATGACGTTTGTATAATCTGACTCCCAACTAGGTTCATTTGGCTCTTCGCTGTAATAGGACTCACCATGTTCTGGAGACTGCATGTAGTAAGCTTGGGGACTATCGACATGTGTAGAATCAAAGCTATGGTCACTGGGGTCATTTTCAGAAAGCAAGGATGTTACAGGGACTAAGGCTCTATTCAGGTTCTCTTCTGCAGCAGTATACTTTACCGGAATCACATTAGCTGGAGCTGGGGGTTGTTGTGCTAACATAGGCTGAGGTCTTTGTTGGTTTTGGTATGGTTGCTGATAGGGTTGCTGTGGCCTGCCATATGGCTGTGGAGGGTACTGGTTCTAGTATCTTCCCTGCGGTGGATAGGGTTGAGGGTAAGTTTGCCAAACTGTTTGCTTATTGTAGGGGCAATCTTGTGCGGTGTGATTGGTGTACCTCCGTTCTATGGTGCAGTACTGGCTACTAGGATTTACTTGGGGCTGAGCCATAATGGGACACACGTTTGCCATATGGTCACCACCGCATGTATAGCACCTTTTCACAGGGGCAAACCTTGGGATTTGTTTACTAGTTACCCCTAATTTCTGAGCTACTTTCTCTGCGAGTTCCTCAATTGATGTGGATTGCGTGGAAGAGTGACTAGATGCACTATCTGAATCTTTGTAGATTTTGGAAAGCTCTAGTTCTTCCCCTAGGTTATCTTCAATGTCGATGCACATGCGTACACACTCTTCTATAGTCCTAGGGTCTTTCAGATACACATAGGATCTCAATTTCGTACTCAGCAATCCATCAAGGAATAAAGCTACTTGTTTGGCGGATGTGGGTAGCTCCGAAACAGGACATCTTTCAAGGTATTGCCTAAATCTTCTTCCTACAAGTCTCACAGTCTCTTGAGGGGTTTGCTTGAAGCTATGAATCAGTGAGGAGGTATTGTGTCTTATGCCACTCTTAGAGAACTCTACAATGAAGGCTTCTAGGAGTTGGTCTATACACCTGAATTGTCGCTCATCCAATGGCTGAAACCATGTAAGTGCTGTGTTCCTAAGGGTTAGACCGAAGGCATTGTACTGTGTGAATAGATCCTCCACTTGTTCAGCTCTCAAGACTTGCTTGAACTCTGCCACATGATCATAGGGATCTCCTGTGCCATCAAAGTAATTCTTCATGGACTTAACTAGCTGAGTCGGTCTCAGAGTTCTTGCGTGCTCTCTAGGTCTCGGTAGAGGGAATCCATCCATATTTCTTTGGTTCCTGTGAGCTCTAAGCACCTCAGGTTCTACCCTATTCGTCTCCGCCCTCGTTCTTTCTCTGCCCACTGGATTGGCAAAGCTTACTTCTGGTCTATCTCTACTTCTGCCTCTTTGCATTCCATGAGCTTGGGATGTTCCAGCTCCAGGGTGACCATAGGATACATTCGATCTCGGTTGGGGAAAAATGAATTCACCCTTCCAAGTGTAAGCATGCCTATCATTTTCTGTCACCACAAAGATCCTTTCCGAAGTGTGATCTAAGTAGGTCACTCTACCTGGGCTATCCGGATCCTTAAACTCATAGATCATGATATTCCCTATATCAGTTGGCTGATTAGATTTATACCTCCAAAAGGCTTTGTCAGTTTCTCGATTGAGGAGCAACTCTATGCTCTTGTTGTCTTGGGGAACCCACTCCGGTGTGATAATCCTAGTGAGAACAGATTTGCCTCGAGGGGTTCTAGGTTCCGCACCCATGTTTCCTTGTTCCAAGTCACCTAAGTCCGCCTCTGAGATTACATTCCCAAATTCATCTGTCCTGTCTGGGTGACGGGTGACTACGTATATGGTTCCTTCTTTGTCCAGGTATGCACCGTTTTCAAACTTGACTGCTGGGTGCTCTAGTCCTATGGATTGATCAGGATTCTTAATCTATACCACAGATCTTCCTAGGCCGTCCTCATAGATGCTGGCACCTAATCGGTTGGTCCTAAGGTACTCCAGCTGTGTTTTGTAAGGGCCTTCTACCCTGTACAAGTAAGGCACTCCTGAACTTCCCGTAGGTCTGTCCAGGCCTTGAGACATCCCTGACTCACTGGTCTCAGAGCTAGGGTAGTACGAGTGGTGGCTCAACTGCTGGGCCCAAGACCTAGCAGTGTGGTTCACACTAGCCTCTGAAGACCTAAGGCTTTGTCTCTCCCTTACAAGATGTCGTCCTGATCTAAGGTTCATATGCCTATCTAAGTAGCCCAATTCTTTGCCCAAAGTACAACCTCGTTGCTGGTTACTTTATATTAGTCACTTGATTCTTTTTAGTTATTTCTCGTGCTTAAGGTCTTGTCTGATATTACGTCGTCAGGAATACTTGAATGTTCTTCGTGCTTTTAGGTTGATCGTTCCACGTTAGGTCCTTTTCCTTTATGTTATCGACAGTACAGAGATTAGGTTTTTAGCTTGAACTTGAGTTTTTAGGAAGTCTTCAACTTGATACCTGCCTATCGTCGCTCTGACTTACTCCTACCTCTAGTCGTTCTTAGCCTAAACTATGAATTGACAGAGGGGGTTAAAAGTTTCCAACCTTTTGTTTCCTGCTTGGTTGCCTTGACTGCCCAGGAAGTGTGTTCCCAAGCCTGCACTTACTCTTGCTTAGGACGCCTTTCGATGCTCTCAATGGATCTGTAAGAGTTCCAAAGTTAGCTTAAAGATTTAAATTCCAAAGACAGAACCAATTATTTTCATTCTTGTAGCACAAACACAAACTTGCATAGTGATTTTTAAGAAAACAATTCTAAGGACCCCTGATTTTGATTCCCCTGGGTATGGTTAACTTCAAAATTCCCTCTCTGAAAATCAACGTGTTATCTTTATAAAAAACAGTTGAGGGCGTGTAGTATATGCCACGAGCTTTCCAACAAGCCCTAGAGCTCAAAAAATGGATTTCGTATGAAAAAGTTGTGACCGTTCAGGGTTCTAGGGTTACGACAGGGTTCAAACAGGATCACTGTGCAACAGGTTCTCCCCAAGTTGTTTTCCTAAGGCCTCCTCATGTGCTCAAGAGTAAAATATTTGTGCCCAAAATTAGCCCAACTCTTCAATTAACAAACCCTAAAAAATTTGGCTAAAATTGGCTGTCAATCGCGATGGACAAGGCTGTCAATCGCGATGGACACTCAATCAATCGCGATGGACAGGGGTCCAGTCGCGATGGACACTCAATCAATCGCGATGGACAGAGGGTTCAGTCAATCGCGATGGACAGTCAGTCGGTCGCGATGGACAGGGGTCCAGTCGATCGCGATGGACAGGGGTCCAGTCGATCGCGATGGACAGTCAGTCGGTCGCGATGGACAGGGGTCCAGTCAATCGCGATGGACAGTCAGTCGGTCGCGATGAACAGGGGTCCAGTCAATCGCGATGGACAGTCAGTTGGTCGCGATGGACAGGGGTCCAGTCAATCGCGATGGACAGTCAGTCGGTCGCGATGGACAGGGGTCCAGTCAATCGCGATGGACAGTCAGTCGGTCGCGATGGACAGGGGTCCAATCAATCGCGATGGACAGTCAGTCGATCGCGATGGACAGGGGTCCAGTCAATCGCGATGGACAGGCAGTCAATCGCGATGGACAGAGCAATCAATCGCGATGGACTGAAATTTTGCAAGATTTTCAAAAATTTTGATGGACAGGTGATGTGCAGGGTCTCTAGTCCACTCTGGTGCACTCAGATTTACCAAAAGGTGAGAATTTCTATCAATCGCGATCGACAGAAGGCGGCGACTGCGAGACAGTTTCGACGAGTTTCGTACCTGCGCAGGAAGCTGGGGATGGTGATTCAGCAAGGTCCTGCAAAAAGCTCAAGAAACATGCAAGAAAACACACATGCAATATCGCTCTATCGCTCTCTCTCACAAGTGAAATGAGGGAAATGAGGTGGAGATGGGGATATAGTCAAAAAACTGAAATTTTCGCGATGATGAAAATGGAGGTGGAAGATGGTGAAGATGATGATGGTGATGACGGTGGTGAAGTAAGAAAGAGGAAAAATAGGAAAAGTAGAAAATTTACCTACAACGCCAATGTCTACAATCTACGTCTTACCATCACACGCTCGTCCTCAAAGCTCGATCCCCGGCAACGGCGCCAAAATTTGGTGTAGCTCAGTGAAGAGTAGCACCTCCTTTAATGTCAATCCGGGAAGACATGAGGATGGTATGAAGACCTCGAGCAAGTGGCGGCACAAGTGCGTGAGTGAGAAGCACACAAGCATGCACACACATACACACACACGCGCACACACGGCAAGACAAAGAGGGAGAATCGATGGAGTTCTTAGATTACTTTCAAAAGCTCTTACAAGTTTGTTTCAATTACAATCTAACCTCAAAAATGAGCTCTCTAGCTCCTTTTATAGTTTTTGACTAGCTTTGGCCCTGTTCAGACCTAGTGTCCGGCCTAGTTAAAAATTAGGTTCCAGGGCTTATTTGAGGGCTCAAACGAGATCTAAAAAATATGAAAATTGGTACGATGGTACTTCTAATACTCCTCAAGCTCGAGGACTCCTCGGCTTGAACAAAATGGAGTTACTAAAAATAGATAATGGTATTTACAATGGTTTTTAGTGATGAAAATCACTATTTTTGTAGGGGATTCTTCTGAAAATTTGACATACACTTCTTGGAGCTCCCTACTTGCTCCCTTTCCTTGTGTGTCCACCTTTTGATGTGCTTCCATGCTTTGTCCTTGACTTTGAGCTTCAACAATCATGTAGGTAGTTGTTTGACATGCCCATTAACATTCTATCATTCACCTATAGCATTCTAGAATGCATAGCCATCTTTCTTCATTTCTCCTTTCTTATGACAATAATGACATTCAATATCCTTCCTTGATTTACTTCTACTCTTGTTCCATTGAACATTCTTTTCCTTGTTCTTGTTTGTGCCATGTTGTTGATTCTTTCCTTGGTATGAATCATGAACATTATATGCATCTCCACTCTGAGTGCTAACCATAGATTTTCTATTAATCTCCTCACTCAAGAGTGCTCTACATATGTCATCATAGACCAGTTTACCACTAGGTGCACTGTTGCTAATGGTTGTGGAAAACATATCACATGATGATGGCAAGGTGTGTAACAACAAGATTGCTCTCATTTCATTATCCATATTCATTTTTTGAGCCTATAACTACGAGAATATACCATCATAAATCATTTAGATGAGCATCAACACTATTTATGTCCTTCATGCAAAGGTCATATAACTTTCTTATCAAGTACATCTTATTTGATGTCATTTATTTTCCATTTTTAATGCATAACTTCTTCTAAAGCTCCTTTGCACTTTCAAAGTTTAATACTATAAATTAAACATTATTTTCCAGGTGCAATCAAAGCCATTTCATCCAACCCATTCCAATCATCTTCATCCATGTCAGCAAGCTTCTTTGAGATTCCATCTATTGGCTTCCATTACCTCCTCTGATTCAACACATCTCTAATCTGATACTTCAAATAGATGTGCCTCAGATCTCTGATGCCATTAGACGTGCCTCAGATCTCTAATATGCTAGAGGTGCCTCAAATCTTTGATTCCATGATGATAGAGAACTAACTAGAATGATGCTGGAGCTTGAAGAGTCCAAACACCACCAAGGCTCAAAAAAGGATGGCCAAGTGTCAGATTCTGATAAAATTTCAATAGAGTCTCCCCATGAAAGTGGATTAATGAACATTGATGACTAGACAAAAGGATTATGTCATAGTAAATGTGCTCACACCAATAAATGTATCAATGAGTAAATTGACCACTTTACAGTTGACAAACAAAAAAATCTAGAAAATGTTTTCGAGAGTCTCCTCTACAAAATGAGCATATGATCAGTGTCAAAATCTCATTAAGCTGCAAGTATTGACATGCAAACTGACATAGTGAATCACTGACTCCATGGCATGTAATTAGTTAACTGAAAGAAGCCAGCTAGGCTTATCTAGCACCTATGAGCAACTAGCATATGTCTCCTACGAGGAGGCTAGGTAAATCTTCCACATGTATCACAAAAGCAAAACTTTTATCTAGGTGTCTCCTAGTTAAGAAATCTCACCATGAACCTCTTTATCAATGTCAAAGGCTTTATGCAAAAATGTAGCCTCTATATAGATGGCCACATGGGGTACATAAATGGTATCCACAAAAGCATACACAATATATGCACTAAAATGCCACTGAAAGGCTAAAATCTGAGTCCAAACACTAACCAGCAACACTTGCAAGTGTCTATCAAATCTATTTTTTAGGCTCAAAAATCTCTTGCGGTGGCTGCTCCCACCACAACTGACAAACCTTTCAAGAAACTTGTAGATTTTTTACTATGGCTAAAAACAAAGCCCCAACCTAAATATTTGTTGTTGGAGAAGTACAAAGAACACTCTTCTTGATGTTCTTGAACCTATCCAAAGAGAACTATGCATGAAAGTACTCCAAAATGGCTCCGAGATTCACCCTAAAAATACTTCAAAACAGGTTTTGAAAGTGAAGAATGAGGCTTTGAAGGTCTCCACGACCCCATCCTCAACCAACTCACGCAGATAGTGATACTGAATTTCTATGTGCTTGGTACGTGCATGGAAAACACGTTTTTGGCAATGGCCATGCAACTTTGGTTGTCACACTTCAACTTTGTAGCCTCCTGTCCTTGTATTCCTATGTGCCATTGAATCCTCCTGAACCATACTGCTTCACATGCTCCAACGCATGCAACTTTGTACTTAGCTTCAATAGAAGATAATGCCACAGTCAGTTGCTTCTTACTAATCCAAGAGAAAATCTGTGATCCTAAAGAAAAGCAATACCCAAAAACTGATTTTCTGGTATCTATATCTCCTGCCCAATTTGAGTCACAATATTCGACCAGAGATGATCCTTCTTCATAAAGAATACCATAATCAGTAGTTCCTTTCAAACACCTGAGTATTTGCATGCTTGCCTTCCAATGAGTTTGGCAAGGCTTATTAGAGAACCTGCTTACTACTGCAACACCATAAGAGATGTATGGTCTGCTATTGCACAAGTAGATGAGACTTCCAACCAATTTCTTGTATCTTCCAATATCCACTTGTGTTGACCTCCATGAGTGTGGAAATTTCCTTGCAATCCTCCATGTCGAATGCCTTCAATATCTGCCTTGCATACTTTTGTTGAGAGATGAAAATGTTCCCTGGTTCCTGCCAAACTTCAAGACCTAAGCAATAATGCATTAAGCCCAAGTCTTTCATTTGAAATTCTGAACTTAGGGCATCTATTGTTTGTTGAAGAAGAGCATCATCATTCCTTGTAATCACAAGGTCATCTACATAGAGTACAAGCACAATTGTCTTCCCTCCTCTCTTTAGAACATAGAAGTTAGCATCAAAAGCACATGTTTTGAAACCTAGATCCAAGAGATACTTATCTATCTGCTCGTACCATGCTCTAGGGGCTTGTTTTAGCCCATATAATGCCTTCTTCAGCTTACATACCTTGTTCTCTAAATGGGGAGCCTCAAATCCTGGTGGCTGAGACACATATACCTCCTCCTTGAGGTCTCCATTCAGGGATGCTGATTTGACATCCATGTGATAGACTAGCCAACGCTTATGTGCAACCACAACTAGTACTACTCGGATAGTAGTCATTCTTGCAGTTGGGGCAAATGATTCACAAAAGTCAATGCCTTCAACTTGTGAGTAGCCCTGTGCAACAAGTCTTGCTTTATACTTTTCTAGAGTACCATCAGCCTTGTACTTTAGCTTCCAGACCCACTTGGTGCCAATGGCTTTACGCTTAGGGGGTCGATCCACTAGCTCCCAAGTTCCATTCTTCATGATATTGTTGTATTCTCCTTGCATGGCAGCCCTCCAATTCAGATCATGGAGTGCCTCTTCCACATTGGTTGGTTCCTTTGCTTCTTCTTGAATGAGATCAGCCATCAAGGCTGTGTTTACAATATGGGCGCTTGCCCGTCTTTGTTCCTCTATTCTCTGTGATTGCCTCGGTCCATCTACAACCTGTTCTAGTGACTGTGAAATGGGGTTTGCAGAATCATAGAGCTACCTCACCCAACGTGGCAATGGCTTTTCCACTTGGGTATCGGCAGGTTGGTGACTTTCACACTCATCATCTCAAGATGACACTTCCTTCTCTTGTGTAGAAGGGATAGCTCTTGGGCCAGGTTCATAGTGGTTTGCCCCTTCGCTTGATGATAAAGTGGAAGATCTCTTTTCCTCCTCCACTGCATGTGGATGCTCCTCCTTAAACACCACATCACGACTCGCCATGATCTTCTTAGCCTCAGGGTCATAAAGCTTATAAGCCTTCTTATCTTTGTTGTACCCTAAGAAGATACATTTGATGCTTTTTGGTTGAAGCTTGTTTCTCTCCCTATCTGGAACATGTACGTAACATTCACGTCCAAATACTTTGAAATGGGAAACAAAAGGTTTTTTTACCAGTGTAGGCTTCTTGTGTAGTCTTTCCATCAAGTGCCCTGGTGTAGCTTTGATTCAAGATGTAGACAGCAGTGTTGACAGCCTCTACCCAAAATTGATTAGGCAAACCCTTTCTTTTCCACATGCACCTTGCAATCTCCACGATGGTTCGATTCCAATGTTTTGCAACACCGTTCTGTTGAGGACTATGTGCCACTGTGAGTTGATGCTTGATTCCCTTACTCTTGCAGAAATCTTCAAACTCTGTTGATGTGAACTCACCACCACCATCTGTCTTGAATTTCTTCATCTTTTTTCCTATTTCACTTTCAACAAGCTGAAGCCATTCTTTAAACTTACCAAAAACTTTAGCCTTATAGCGAAGGAAGTACACCCACATCTTCCTGCTAAAGTCGTCGACAAGTAACATGAAGTAGGAAGATCCCCCCAAGGCCTATGTAGGCATTTTCCCCCACAAGTCAACATGCACCAACTCTAGACCATGTTCTTGCTTTCTTGTGGAAACACGTTCCTCTGTTGCTTGCCCATCATGCAAGCTTCACATGGTTCCTTCATTTCTGCAATCGATGGTAGGTGTGCAACCATACCCATGTGATGCATCTCCTGTAGTACAAGGTATCCAATGTGGCCAAATCTCTCATGCCATAGCTTACTTGTGCCCACGTTTGTAGTGGCTATAAGAGCACACAATTCATATAGGTTGTTCCTCCTTATGCCAGTCCAACAATGTTGTTGTTACCATGCCTAATCTTAGCTCCTGTCTTACTGAAAGATACTTGATGAACTTGATCAGTTATAGAAGTTATTGAAAGTAGATTTCATTTTATTTGTGGAACATATAACACATTTGAAAGCTTTCTGATATCACCATTAGAGTTAATGAAAGAAACCATACATTCGCCCTCTGTAGGACATCTTGCATTGTTCCCTACTTTTACTGTGATGGGTTCCTTTAGAGGCTATAAGGAATTGTAAAGGTCTTTTCTACTCGTCATGTGACGAGATGCACCACTGTCCAACACCCATGAGTCATCTGTCCTTAAATCTTTAGCCGAGGAGCATACCTCCTCTATCGTAAAAAATAACTCAAGCTATGTTTCTGCTGTGTTGGCAGGCTCCTTGCCCTTGCCACCCTTTGAAGAGCCACTCTTCTCTTCTACCTTCTTGATGCGACAGTCTTGGATTCTGTGTCCTTTCTTCTTGTAGTGGAAACACTCTCCCTTGAACTTCTTTTTGTCGTTCTTCGTTTTGTCTCCATCTTTTGAAGATTCGGTTTTGCTTCCTTTGGCATTTGTTGTGAATGCAGCATCTCCTTTGCTACCACCACTCCTTGCCTTGAGCTGCAGCTCCTCCTCCATGATTAAGACACTAAATTCTTCAAAAGTTAGTGGTTGAGGTCTGATTTGAGTGTTAAGAGTAGTTACCAGACCATCAAACTTAGGTGGATAGTTTCAAAGGCAACGATGAGCTAGCTCCTCACTTGACTTTTGAACACGTGCTCCCACCATTTGATCTCGTAGATTCTTTATGCGAGTGATAAACACCTCTACAATCTCCCCATCAGCAAACTGTTCTGCTGCAAGCTAATTCTCCAAGTTCTGAATCCGTGTTTGGTTACGAGTTTCATATTGATTTCTCAATATGTTCCATGCTTCACATGCCTTCATAATATGTTGAATGAGAGTTAGAACACTATCAGAAGTACTTGTAACAAGAGCACAGAGTGCATATGCATTTCTATGTTTCCAAGCACGTAGAAGATTAGCATCAGGAGGAATCATTCGACTAGATTATTTGGATCAGGGCTTTCTTGGGGCTCAAGATCAATCCCAAGAACAGTCTCCAAAAGCTCATATGAATCAAGAGTAGAAGTGATTTTGAATTTCCATAGGGTGTAGTTCGTACCATCAAGTTTACCTTCTATGAAGGCTGGTGGCCGTATCTACAACGTTGGGATGACCGGCATCATTGCTGCTCCTGCTTGTTCACCACCTACTCCTGTGGATGAACCACCTTGACTCCCAGTCGTAGATGATGACGTGCCACTTGAAATCTTCTCTCTTTTGTTGTTGAGATGTCTGCAACCTGTGTGTTTCTGCTTTTGCACAACTAAGAGCCTCCTGAGCTCTGATATCATGTAAGAAAATAACAGCACAGCGGAATAGACCTGTAGACAGAGTGGAGAGAAAAATGCAGACAAAGATAGACACAGACTAAGAGATAGAGAACTCAAATTCTCATATTGTCGAGCCTAATGCAGTTACAATGATGGTGTTCTCCACCCATGCGCTCCCATTGTGGAGCTTAGATGGTGATCTAGACATACTCTAGATGAAGGGCTTACGAGTGCACAATGCTATGTAAAGCTCAATCTGGGCCGTGCTTATATAGCTTTTACAAGGCGGTTTAGCATAGATAAACATAGTCGGGAGATACAAAATAGTCGGTAAAATATATGATCTGACAATATCTCAAGGTCCAAAAGTCCTACTGTCTTGGACCCTGCAGAAGGGGGCAAGCCCCCCTCTGCACTCCCCCCATTAAGGTTCTATGGGAAATTGCGCGATGACACAAGGCCTTTATTTTCACCTTAAATGGCAACCCAATGTCCTGGAAGTTTATGCCCTACCTAACCTAACGGCTAGGCTCACAAAGATCATCTACAACCATCAACGGTCACACATAGACCTCATCTAACTTGGAAGTTAGGGTTCCACAAATGTCGGGGCTCTCATAATGGCTTCTCCTCATAATGGGGGCCTTACAACTTAGAGCACCATGGATCATTTGTGGTCACATGAGGGTGGAGTATTGAGCATATCTAACAACACATAGCCAATAGTGCCAATTGTGACTTTGATGACTCTAATGACAAGGTAAAAAAAATAGTAATTTTTCTTTATTATGCCTTGGTCACCGCCTTAGTCAAAAATGTTGGGTTGGTGCACGGATGCTCGCTTCGGTAGCACAAAAGCAACAAATCTTTTAATCAGAAACCTCTAATATCAGTGAAATTATGCGATGGTGATGCACCATGCTAGACTCTCATTCTTGATAGCTCCATGAAGATACTCTCATAGTAGAAAAATGAGCTTTGGATGTTGCACATAGTACTCCACATAGGGCATGCAGAATATGTAGAAAACACACAATACACAAGGAGCACAAACACAAATTTTTTCAGTGTTAAAAATGTGGTCAAACTTACAATCTATGGCTAACAAGGCCACTATATGTTTTATTGAAGAACATATACAAAAGTTTCCAGTGGTCATTTGGTCTTTCACATGGACACTAATGGTAACACAAAGGGAAACAGAGCTCATCTACTAGTAAGCTCAAATATGTTATTGCTACATACAAAGAAGGAAGATAAAGATGAGATGAAAACACAAAAAGTAGAAATATTTTTGCAAATAATCTAAGATGAATGATCATGTTATAAAGAGTTTTCCTAGATTATCTACAAAAGAGGAAAACAAGAAAGAGGTTGGAATGGTTGTTATAGAGGCCTCTACACCTAAAATAAAGTTTCTTAATATTGTTTAGAATGAAGAATGGTCATTTACTGTTGTTGAAGCTATGAGCATGGACCAAGAAAAATATGTTGTCAGTTTCAGCATTAGCGAAGATTGGCTAGTGCTGAAATTAACAACATATTTGTTGTCAAATTTGTTGATGACAAATATGCGATTCATGATCTCTCAAATGGTGATGTTATTATTAGTTCTGGCATTTTATGTCATAGGCTATATGAGCTCATAGAATATGAAAAATCTATAAATGAATCAGCATGTGTAGTTCAAGAGTTTTAGGCTATCTCAGATGCAAAGCTTTGGCATGCATGCTTTGGTCATTTAAATATTGATAGTTTTCTTCCCTTGGAATCATTTGAAATGGTATCCTTGCTACCCAAACTTAAGGAACCTTGTAAGCATGTCTATGAAGGTTGTATTTTGGACAAAATGCAACATTTCTCCTTCCCAAAAGATACATTTTGTGAGCATTGTCAATATGGAAAGCAAACGTGAAATGTGTTTAGAACGCACATTGAAGTTTCAAATCAGCCTTTAGATCTTGTTCATACATATGTGTGTGATCCTATGCCCACTAGGTCCTTAGGTGGTTCTCTTTACTTTGTCACTTTCGTAGATGATGCTACTAGAAAAGTGTGGGTATATCCTATCAGTTTGAAGGATCAGGTATTCCCTACTTTTCAGTCTAGAGGGATTCGTAGAGAGTTTACATCTCCTTATACCCTAGTAGAGAATGGTGTAGCTGGAAGGATGAATATAACTATTCAAGATAGAGTAGTTTCTATGTTTCATCATGCAAACCTCTCACAAGGCTTTTGGGCAAAATCAGTATTGACTGTAGTTCATGTGATTAACCTTTCACCTAGTACTACCAAAGGCCTGAAAGTGGCACAAGAGTTATGGACAGGGAAGCCACCATATTATGATCATCTTCGAGTTTTTGGGTGTGAAGCATATGTTCATATACCCAAGAGTCTTAGAACAAAGTTAGACCATAAGTCAAAGAAATGCATATTTCTTCGATATGGTCGAGAAGGACAATTTGGATATCGCTTATGGGATCCTAAAACACGGTCCGTGATTAGAAGTAGTGATGTCATTTTCAATGACTCTAAGATGCATGAAAAACCCATTAAGGCAGTTGTAGTGAGAAGAGTGTTGTTTAAGGATACTAGCCCTCCAGTTATGATGCATAAAAATGCTGCACGTAGGGACGCTCAAGAGAATGTCCGATTACATCAGTCTGCACATGTTCTTGTTCAACAACCATTCAGACACTCTACACATGTCTCACATCCACCTGATAGATATGTTCCAGGTTTAGATTTTGTTATGCTAACAGATGTCGGTGAGCCTTCTTGCTACAAAGAGGCTATGCAAATAGAGGATCATGTCAAGTGGGAGCGTTACATGAAGAGTGAGTTGGATTCTATTCACAAGAATGGTACTTGGGATTTACTACATTTGCCAAATGGTATGAAAGCTTTACCATGTAAATGGGTATATAAGCTGAAATTCACATCAGATAGTGCTTCTCCAAAGTATAAAACACGACTTCTCGCAATTGTTCGTGATCCTTACCAAGGAAAGAATCAGCAACATGGCAGGAGAAAGAATAAGGAAAAGAATGCTCAACGGAATAAGAGTAGAAGTAAATCAAGGAAGAGGGATATCGAATTCCATTATCGTCATAAGAAAGGACACATGAAGAAAGATTGTTATGTATTAAAAAATGCAAAAGGTAAAGGACATAATGTTGATGGGCATGTTAAACAGTTACCTACACCATCTACTTTGATTGTGAAGATTGAAGAAATTAATGCTATTTTTGATGATGCTAGTGTGTTGGCATTTGATAGTACTGTGAGGCTCTAATGTCTGATTTGCTTTCCCACATGTGGTTGCTAGATTTAGGTGCTTCTTTCCATGTGACACCACGCAGAGAATGGTTCTCTAATTATTCAGTAAAGCCTCTTGGTACCATGAGACTTGATGAATCTTACCAGTGTGATGTTGTGGGGGTTGGAGATGTGGTTGTGTACTTCATTGATGGTTCAAAATTTACTACGCATAATGTATGCCATGTACCTTAGTTATCACGCAGCCTAATGTCAATTGGTCAACTTGATGACCTTGGCTAGAGGGTGGTCTTCTATGCTCAGCCTTGTTGCAAAGGGTTTTAAGCAACAACATGGTGTTAATTTTGAAGACATCTTCTCTCTAGTGGTGAAGATGACTACCCTGTACATGTTGCTTGGATTCATTGCAATAGAGGACTTAGAGCTAGTCCAAATGGATGTGAAGACTGCTTTCTTGAATGGAAATCTTATAGATGAGATCCATATGGAACAATCAGAGGGTTATGTAGTTCCTGGCAAGGAAAGTCTAGTTTGTAAGCTCAAGAAGAGCTTGTATGGACTTAAACAGTTCCCTAGACAATGGTACCAAAAGTTTGATGCTTTTATTAAGTCTCAAGGCTATTCTCGAAGCAATGAGGATCATTGTCTCTACACAAAGAGATGCTCAGATGGTAGCTTGATATGCTTGATACTTTATGTCGATTATATGTTGATTGCTGGGAAATCCTCTCATGACTTGTCAATTCTCAAAAAGAAGTTGAGTCATACATTTGATATGAAGGATTTGGGGGATGCCAAACATATTCTTTGCTTGCGCATTACTCGTGATAGGAGTAAAGGATGCAAATATACTTCTCTCAAAGTGAGTACATATCCAAAGTAATTCACATGTTCAATATGCAAGGTGGAAAAACATTGAGTACACCTTTACCCACATATGTGAATTTGAGCAAGGATGATTGCCCCAAATCAAATGAGGAGAAGGAATTCATGACCAAAATTCCCTATTAGTTTGTTGTTGGTAGTCTCATGTATGCTATGGTAGTTACAAGACTAGACATTGCGTTTGTAGTGGGATTTGTGAGCAGATATATGTCTAATACTGGTAAGAAACATTGGGAAGCGGTCAAGATGATTTTAAGATATCTAAGTGGCACTAAGGTCAAGTGTCTATGCTTAGGTAGAGGGAAAGCATCCATTATTGGTAACATAGATTCTGACTATGCTGGTTGTGTAGACAATCATAAGTCTACATCAAGGTACATTTTTTATTTTGCTGGAGGTGCTATCTCTTAGAGATCTCATCTTCAAGAATGTACAACTGTTTCCACCATTGAAGCAGAGAATGTTTTTGCAAGTGAGGCATGTAAGGAAGCACAATGGCTTTCTCATCTTGCTTGTTATATGGGTTAGCATGTACCTCGTTTGCTCAATGATAGTCAGAGTGCCATTGTTTTGGCTAAGACTCCAATCTATCATGCAAAGACCAAGCACATTGAGGTGAAGTATCACTTCATTAGAGATTTTTTAGCCACTTAGTGCATGATTCTTGATAAGTTTCACACTCGAGATAATGTTGCACATGCTTTGACTAAATCTCTACCACAAGATAGCTTTCGACACTGTTGTCACTTGATGGGGGTTACCTGATCCATGATCTTACACAGTCACTTCTATACTGTGTAACATGCCCATCAGGTGGGAGGTATAGTTTGTATACTTACACTCATTCTTTATCATTCTTTATTTTTCTCCCATATTTAATTTGTCCATATTGGCCTTTAGTGGGAGATTGTTACAGTTAGTGTCCATGTGAACGGGTAAATGGCAATTAGACACTTCTTTGTATATGTTATTTAATAAAATATATAGTGTTCTAGTCAGTCACAGACTGTAAGTTCGACCTCATTTGTAACACCTAAGAAGTCTATGTTGATCCCTGCGTACTGTGTTTTTTTGCATATTCTGTAGCCTTTATGTGGAGTACTATGTGCGTACCTAGGAACTTAGTCTTCTACTCCGAGGATATCATCGTGGAGCTCCCCAAAAGGAGAGCGCACTATGGTGCATCGCCATCAAAATACTTCAATCTCCCATTGAGTTAAAGAGAGAAGATAAGCCAAAAGGACCAAGTGGGTCAAACATCAAATCAAACTTTGATGGAATTAGTCACACCATATAAAAATGATTAACCAAATATTCTCTAAGATTAAGTTTAATTAATTGTCGTGTATCCAAGCATCTTATTCCTTGCTCATAGCATATGATTTAGAAAGAATTAATGAGTAGAAAGAAGGCAAATTACGGAAGTATAGAGATGTAATTATGTGGGTTGGATTGATTCCAATTGAGTAATTTGTCTTGATAAGGGATAATCTACCTACATCCCATTAAGAATAGGTTAGGGGTTATAAGAAGATTCCCCTTTATTTACATTAATGCTTTGATAGAATAACTCAAGGGAAATCACAAGCAACAATTCCACCCATTTCTCTAGCTTAAATATATAGAGTACATGTATATCTAGCGGATTCAAGGGAAAGTGATTTGATAAGGGATTATGAAATCTTCATCTTCCTTTTAGAACAAGATAGGATGTGACTTGATAGATAAATGTAATAAGAAAGTCTTAAGATAGATGAAAAATCCACCTATTTTTCTAGGTTCATGCACAAGTGGTGCATATAAGTGAACCAAGATACCAATCTAGTTGGAAATGCTTAGGATCGACCTAATTCACATGTTTATGCTATGGAGGCTCAATTGGCACATATGGAAAACAGTGAAATAGGCAAGGATTTTATGTTCCACCCTTATCATTCTTTCATGCTTTGCACTTGATTCAATTTTTCACATGCTAAACCAATTAAAGCTTTGAATGATTCACACACGTATCAAACCACACATGGATTCTCCTCTTTTGAGATATAATAAGGATAGTATCTGACATCTGAATAAAGAGGTTAAATAGAGAGATTAAGAACATGATCAATGAGACTAATCATGGGGCACATGGAAATATCTGAAGGTATATATCTCCACTCATTTATGAGGACAAAGGGAGGGAAACATTGTATTGTATGTGTAAAACCCTTGTGTCTAAGGGGTAGAAACCTTGGGTTTCTAGGTGTAAAACCCTTGGGATTTATTGTTTGTTTACCCTTATTTGAAGAATCTTGTATCTTTGGGTTGATTCTCTAAGGTTCAATACCTTAGGCTTAATTGGAAACTTCTCGTGGCCACTTGATTTTTACATGAGAGCTTGAAGGGTCTTCTTTTAGAAGACATGTGATTCCATGTGATTTTCTAAGCTTGGAAACATGTGATCACCTAAGGGACCCATGCCATGGAAGGTACACATGTCCTCTTGTGCTCTAGTTAGCCCCTTGGCCTTGGAGCTATATATTAGAGGGGTTGATTGGGTGGATATGTGCATTGCTCTATCCCTAGTGTGGGCTTTGCTAGTTAGTTTAGTTGATTTATCTTGTAGTTATACTACACTCTCTTTGCAAAGGTATCCTGAACCATTGATCCAATAATTGAGCTTTCACTCTTTGAGTTTTTTTGTTATTAGTAGAATACTCATTCTTGGAGCTAACCTCCTTGGAGTTGATTTAATCTTCAGCTAAACTAAAGCCCTTCGAATGGACTGACAAGTTTCCTTCTTTCTCTAGTGCAGGGCCTTATTTTTCCTTAACTTTCTCTTTTGCCTCAATTTCTTTAACTTTTTTTTTCCTCTTTTTGCATTGTGGTAAAACCATTCTTATACCATCGATGCCCTGCTGAAAGCAAATGCACAATCTATTAGGTGTAGTTGAGCCATCCATCTCCAGATGGCTATGAGGGAGATAAAGTTAGGAGCACAGATTGGACCTGACATATCATGCGAATTGAGAGCCACTTGAGGCCTCCTCAGTAGTCTTCCTTAGGAGCGACTCCCTAATCCTATGAACTTGGATGCCATAATAGAAGCAAGCATTTGAAAGGTTTTTAATAAAGGATTCTTGATCATTATTTCTAATTCTCTAATGTTAATATTGATTGATTTGGTATTTTTTTGTTTAGTTCTAATTCTACTTAGATTTTTGGATGTCATTTGGCATAGAGAGAGTGATATATTCATCCTAAAATGAACCCATCAATAATCCCTTTATTCGGTAAAGGCCATCAAATTGGAGTGACAAACTTGTTGACAAATTGGTAAAGGTGGAAAGGTAGATTAGGAGGCTCAATCCGGATGAGAAAATTTGAAGATCTCATTTTTACTTGAGAAGAATTTGGGAAACAAGTTGAAAAGGCACATTTTAGTTCTTTGCACTTGCCATGTACCAAGGTGGAAGGCCTAAAAGGCCATCTCTTCACTTTCAAGGAGAAGAAGCATGTGGTTAGTGGGCAAGAATCAACATTTTCTTGCAATAGTACCCCTCAATAACTACTCATTTCTTGAGCCAAGACTTGAGAGTTTTGATTGACATCTTGTAAGAAAATAATAGCATAGTGGAAGAGAAGAGTAGACAAAGTTGAGAAAAAAACAAAGACAAAGATAGACATAGACTGAGCGATAGAAAACTCAAATTCTCAACTTGCCAAGAGTAATGCAGCTACAATGTTGGTGATGTCCACACGTGCACCCCCAATGTGGAGCTTAGATGGTGATCTAGATAGACTCTATATGAATGGCTTACTAGTGCACAATGCTATGCAAAGCTCAACATGGGCCATGCTTATATATATTTTACAAGGGGAGTCGGTATAGATAAACATAGGTGGGAGATACAAAATAGTCAGCAAAATATGCAATCCGACAATATCTCCTATAGTCCCCCCATTAAGCTTCTATGGGGAAATTTTGTAGCACCACAAGGCCTTTATTTTCACCTTGAATGGCAACCAATGGCCCGAAACTTTATGCCATACCTAACCTAATGGCTAGGCTCTCAAAGATCATCTATTATGATCAATGGTCACACATAGACCTCATCTAGCTTGGAAGTTAGGGTTCTACAAATGTCCGGGCTCTTTCAATGGCTTCTCCTCATAATAGAGGCCTTACAACTTAGAGAAGCATGGATCATTTGTGGTCAATTGAGGGTGGAGTGTTGAGTATATCTAACACACCCCCTCAATGTCCACCCTTCAATGAATTACCTCCTTGGTCCAATGCCAAGCTTAGCCCAACCTTGGCAGATATAGTGATATGGGTCCATGCCCATTTTGTAATGGGAGAGGCCTCATTGCCACTCCACACATACCCTTTGGCTCCACTCCAACTTTCGATAATTATCAAGGCATGGCAAAGCTGAGACTGCAAGCACTAGCCAAGGTAATTCCCACCTAAGGAAAAGGGGCATGTTGATGGCCCACTACATGACGTTCCAAAAATGGCATGGACATGCCACACATCATTGTGACTGATAGTGTGTGCAAGTTACGGCGAACAAAGCAACTTATGGCACATATTTTTGTGCAACTTATGGTGCAACGACATATCGCACATTGAGACAACTTAAAGCAAAAAACAATTTATGCATGCTGGCGGCTAAACCCTTAAGACAAACCATAGCCATGAAGGAACCCATGGGCATCCTCCAGCCTTAGGGACGAATGAGATGAAACTTTCCAACTTACCAAATCAAAGAGCTACAATGTGATGGTTTACATACTCGTCGGCCAGCTAGAAATGGGCCTATCGATGGCCCAAGTTGTGTTTTACCCCAAGGCACAGATGTGCACTGCATAGTGCAACTAGTTACATTCACGTCGGTTGATTTACTTCAAATTTTTCATGGGGCCACAAAGGGACCTGCAGACAACATCCACATAGGGCACAGATAGGAGGGAAAGACCATGAACATGATGATCACCGTTTTTCATGCAAAGTGCATATCTCAGCCCCATATGGCCAAACAGATAGCATGACATCTAACTTTAAAAGACTCTTGGCACACGAGCACAAGAGTAAAAGATGGGAGTTCATTCTGATATAAATTTTGGGCCTCAAGGTGCTCACTACCCTGATCGATGAGATACCCTCGTAGGAGAACATAAATATTTGGCCTTTATGCTTCCATAATTGCTTAGCCCGAAGGCGACTCAAAAAAAGATATAACTTTATTTTCATAGGGATAGGTCTTAAAATTGATCAGTAGGTTGAGTGCACCTTGCGTTTTGGCACATGGAAGCTTCACCGTTTTCCTAGCACTATATCCTATCGGCCCACCTCTAATGGAGCACCGAGGGACTTACTGTGTTGCTCCCTGATTTTAGTCTTTTGGATGGGGGTCCCCAACCCCAACGAGACACGACTTATGACATCTTAGAGTGTCTTAGAGTGCTGCCCTAGCCTGTAGAACAAGGTTGCTTTACCTACATATGGAGGGTGTTACCTCCCACCTCATGGTGGTGGCCACGAAATCATCAGTCTAACCAATGAGGGAATGAGTTAATGAGAGTGGGCCGACAAGTAGGTCGGAACCATAAATAAATTTATGGGTGATCATTGTGCCTTGCATAGGATCATAAAAGTTTGGGGTGGCCTACCACACCGACCCCTTGACCTGTGCCACGCGTGCCTAAAGCTCCAATCCATTTCCATTTATTGACAACCCAAGCAAGGGTTGATGATAAACATCACGACATCCATAAAAAAAGTGTCTCCCACTTTGTGCCAAAATAAGCCAACGCCCAAGAGAGGACTGATGATGATATATGTCATGTAAAACAAATTGCACTTTTTTGGTAGGTCGACAAACGGCACCACTGACAGTGGATGCGCGAATTGATCAAGAGCCAAAGCTCTGATACCAAATGTGACGGTCCACTCCAAGGGGAGACCTTCTTTGCATAACCCACACGGAGACAGATGGCCATGAAGTCAAAGGGGGAAATTTCCTTGAGATACCTGAAAGCGAGTTGGACTTAGAATAAGTTGGCCTAGAGGTTGGTTGCATAGCAGAAGTGGGACTTAACCTAGATGAGTGATGGGGTGGTCGTCGAACATGGGCCGACCCAATAGTAGATTATCGTCAAGTCCATGTTTGTCGGTTGCCAAGCAGAGTGGGTCTCCATTGCTACACACATCCAAAGCCTGCAACAAGGTAGACCACCCAAGCACCAAGGTGGGCTTGATAAAAAACTAAGGAGAGCCAAAGAGGCATGACAAGGTGGGGGTAGGCGAGAAAGGGGGAGAAAGAGGTAGAGAGAGAAAGAAAGAGAGAAACAAAAAGAAAAGAGAGGTAGAGAGAGAAAGAAGAGCACAATAGAGAAAGAAAGAAGAGAGAGGTAGAGAGAGAGTGAGAGAAGAAGAGAGAGAAGGAAGAGAGAGATAAAGAGAGAGTGGATAGAGAGTGAGAGAAGTAGAGATATATTTTATTTTATTTATTTATTTAATAATAAAAAGCAAGGGGCTGCTTTCTTTTTTGAAGTCCAAAAAATAGTAAAAAAAATCAAATAAAATGCCAAAAAATTACCTAAAAATTCCAAAACGATCAAGAAAAATTCTCAAAAAAATTTACCACAACTTCTAAATAATATTTTCACACTAAAAACTATGAGAGTTTCATTATTTCTTCTATTTCAAAAAGAAAAAGGGTAGTGAAAAGATAATCAATTCCAAAAAAATCCAAAAAAAAAAAAAATCCAAACATTTCAGGAATAGTTCCTAAAAATTTCCAACAAAATGCTTATGAACTGGGCTAAAAATAATGTCCATGAAAAAATGGAAAGAAAATTAAAAAAAAATTCTGAAACTAAGAAAATTGAGCAAAAGAATTGGGATGAGAAGACTATGTAAAACCTCGATAGCGGTGTAATAAGAATTTTTGTAGCCACCAACTTGGATCTCAATGTCTGATAAGCCATCTCCTCCTCTTCATCCTACTTGAATGGGACTTGCTTACCTGTGATCCTAGCCAGAGGCCTAGCTTTATCTCCATACACTATAATAAACCTTCTATGGTAACCAGTACGACCCAAAAAGCTCTAAATTTCTTTTGGTGATTTGGGCCTGGGTAGTTTCAATATGGATACGATTTTATCTAGGTCAGGAGCCATAGATTTAGCACATACTACATGTCCTAGAAGAGTACCTTTTGTCACTAGGAAGTAATATTTATTAGGATTCAATTTCAATTTTCTCGTGGTGACATCCATTGAAAACATGTTGTAATTGAACCAGATGATAATTTAAGCAATCCATAAGAGTACTGGCTAGGGCATTTCTGAGTCAAAAGGCGTCTGACATAAAGATATGTGCCCCAAGTAGTAATGAAGGTTCTCTTCTCCCTATCCTTTCAGTGGATGGATATTTGATTATATCCACTAAATCCATCCATGAAGTTGTAAAATGTATGTCCAACCACTTCTTCTATAACCTGCTCTACAAAAGGCGTAGGAAATCCATCGAGAATTGTTACCTTATTCAATGCTTTGAAACCCACACATATGGGGAATTCGTTTGTATTCTTATTGGGTACTATGAACATGGGAGATAGCCACTCTGAATGTTCCACTAGAATGATAATCCCGAATCCACCATTTTCTTGATCTCTAGGTAGGCCGCCTCATCATACTTTGGATTTAATTTGTAACTTTTTTGCCTTAGTAGTTTGGCTCCTTTAATCAAGGTCCCGTGCTCCCTAAAGTTTGCAAGAACTCCTAAATCTTTGTAATTACATGCAAATACATCGGCATAAAATTTCATAAAAGATGTTACCCTTGAAAGAAGCGCTAGATAAATCCACAACTAGGTATCCACTAATATGGGATGATAGTTTTCTTGGGTGCCTAGCTCAATTTCTTTGACTAGGTTCCTATCCATCAATGTCTGCAAGGAGTCTTTTCCCTCTTTATGATCTTCCGACACTTTATCACGCATAAATTGAGTGTCGTATGCAGGAATACTTTGGATATCAGTTTGCTCTTCTTTTTCTTGCATCCATCCGGTAGGGATTTCATGAATAGGAAAATAAGTATCTTCAATTGGTTGCTTTACCTTGCAGGTAGATTCCTTCTTATATTTGGATCAACTTCATCTAGGCTGCAATTAAGAGGAGTTCTCTTCCCTCTTCTATGGCCTATCACTGGTTCACTCAATCCAGTAGCCTCTCTGATCTCCTCTTTGTCTTCATAAGCTTCTTCCGTACTTGAATCAATTGGAAAACTCAAGAGCAAGAGAATGAGTTTCCCATTTGCATCCAGGCCAAAATGTCTTCTTCCTCCTATGACTCCAACTCTGGGTTGTCCACCACGTCTTGTTCCATACAAATGCCAATTGATTACATCATGCTAGTATGTCCTTAGTGGTTTGGTCCCTCTTCCAAATATATCTCTTTGAGATCTTTTCCTCCATCTTGTGCCCACATAGTATCTTTTACCCAATCATGTACAACACTAGCATGCCTTAGCCAAGGTCTCCCAATCAAGAGGGGAAATCCTCGATCTACTTGTGGTAACCTCAACACAACAAAGTCCAAAGTAAAAATGTTACCTTGAACCTCCACATGAACTACCACTCCCATTGGTCTCACTCTACTTTGATCGATCAATGTAACAATGAAGTTGGTTAGTCTTGAAGGTTGGAGTTCAAGCTTTTCCATAGTGTGTTTAGGCATTAAATAAATGCGTGAGCCACCTTCCACAATAACTCCTTATAATTGATATCCTCTAGTAGCTATTCTGAGCCATGGGCTCTTATAATCTGTAAGGGGGGCTTCCCCTATAGCTTTACCCTCACTCATAGCAGCAACCTTTGCCACTAAAGTGGATGTGGAGGCTTCATCAATGATTCACAGAACTTTTGATCTGAGTTTTGCATCCATATTTATTAGATCAAAATACTGAACTCCTTTTTAATGGATTTGAATAACCTTGAAGCTTCAGGCTCCATAGGAGCATATGCTATGTGTGACTATTCAAACTCCTTTCGGGCCCTATTGAATGCATGTCCAATGACATCACTTGTACTTGTAATCTCTTCTTTTTGCTGTGTATCTTCACTTGGAGCGGGTCTGTCCTCATGTGTACCCTTGTCCCTATTCAATCCATTTGTACTTGACTCTTAGTATTTTTATACTTGAGCTTTCCCTTTGCTTCTTGTCTGTTTAACAAAAGAGTCTGTTTCTCCTAAATGTACTTCTGTGGCAGATGGTGATGGCATGTTGACTTACTCTTCCACCTTTTCTTTATTCACTGAGATAATCTAAATGTGAGGCCTTGATGTGAATGCCTTCTTCTTTGGGCAAAAAATGGTGTAGTTATCTCTAGCTTTAGGGAAATTTTTGCAAGGAGGACAATTTTCTGGTAGAGGCCATTTTCTTTGATAATGTCCACATTCCCCACACCTAAAGAAAATGATTAGCCTTTTGGGCCCATTTCCAAAATTACCCCAAGGATGTCGATTGTAGGTGTTACCTTGAGTTGGTGCAGCAACCATTACATTTGTAGGTGGTTGATGGAGTCCTCCTTGTCCCTAGTATGCTTGTGCATGCATTCCTCTTGAATGGCAGTCATGGGATTCATGGCTAGCTATTTTGCATAATTGGCAAGTTACACTTAAGAGAGTTCATTCACTTACCACATGGCCCTGTTTGCTACATAGGCTACACCATAGTCCATTTTTGATGTCGCCTCCACAAATTTCTTGTACCTCTTGTTGAAGTTGTGCTAATTCCTCTAATTGGGCTTCCACTTCCTTTTGTAGCTTCAATGGTTCAATCTCATGCCTTAGCTGAGTTAATACATTTTCTTCTTCTTTGTGGAGTTTGTTTTTAAGTTTTCAAGCTCTTTCCTCAACTGTGTTATTGGATCTTTTGGGCTTAAAGAAGTCCCTCTTACTTGGCATGCAAGGATTGTGGACTACTTAACCACCATTGGATTTTCTATGTGTGATGTAGATAATTCATTATATGCAAGGAAGGGTGATGATGGCATCATGATTGTATTTATGTTGACGACTTGATTGTAGGAGGTGATAATGAAGCAAGCATTTAAGAGGCGAAGAAACCCCTAATACAATACTTTGACATTAAAGATCTTGATATGTTGTGCTATTTTTTGGGCATATATTTTATACATACAGAAATAGGTATATGGATGTCACAAAGGCAATATGCCTTGAGTATGCTACAAAAGTATGGTATGGTTGATTGTAAGCCAATTTCTATGTCATTAGATTAGAATCGGAAGTTGGATACTACACCAAGTGAAGCATTGAAAAATGCTACTATGTATAGGAAAATTGTGGGAACTTGGTCAAAGTCGATCGACTATGATAACCAAGCCCCTTCCTTGAGGACTTCAACAGTTGATAAGAAAAATGCTCATCTGATGTCTATCAAGGACAAATGATGAACTTCACCTTTCTTTTGAGCTGTAGTCATGGCATTTTCCATGTTTCGAGCAGCATGAAGATAGATGTCGATGAGAGTAGGGACGATGATGGGGAAGCCATGGCCTTACAATTTAGCTCAAAGTCTTCCTCCCTTATGTGCAAACCTCACATCCCCGACCTCTCTGTTGGATGAGCCCCCACATAGACTACTTGTGGTTACCATCTGCCATGACATCATTGTCTCTTGGTTATGGCTTCCTCATCAGCTCCCGCATCTCCTACGGTGTTCATTGGAGGCAATTTCAATGAGCTTTCTTCCTTAAGATAGTTGCCCACGGTTGATGCCGGAGAGCATATCACTTGAGTAGCATGAGATTGACTTCTGGTGCTTGAGTGAAGAATGTGGGATTAAGCCAAACCTTGAAAGTCATCATCTGTATATAGTGATCACACAATGAACAGGTAGCATTGAGCGAGCGGAAAACTTCTAAAGAATTTTTTCAAATCTTCAATGGTCTGCAAGGCAAGGAATGATACTCCATCCATGCATCGTTCTCACAAAGTGCTGCCTATCACTTGCTCCATGTTTCTCTCTTTCTCTGTGCAACAAGCAAGGTGCACAGACTTCTTTTTGCTATTCCCTGCATTTCCTTATTTTTTTGTTTTAATAAAAAGGAAGTTCGGCCTTGGCCTATTCTCTCGGACTTTAATTAAATTTTATAAGAAAAGTTAAAAGTGAATGGGACTAGTGCCCATGGGACCCCCCAAATCCCACAATGCAAGGGACAAGTTCCGTATGCTAGAGGGCATTACAAATGATGCGAATAAATCTATCATCTCCCTCATGCGGGACCCATTTGGGTTTCAACTTGTTATCTTGAAGGAGATAAATACATTGGTGCCTAAAAGGTGGAGAACTCTTATCTTGAAAGATTCTTTTACCTAGAGAAACAAGGATTTCTCAATCGACCATTCCTTTGGAGTTTGGCCAAAATTGACAGCACATCATTCCCTCCAAATCTTCCAAAGAGTCTCACCCTTGATGGCATTCCACATCCTTGATGAGCAGCCAACCGCCTCACCCAATAGCACCTGTTGCCAATTGATTTGGTTCATGAGTCTCAATACCCACATCACGTGATGCTTGATAACATGGGACTTGGGGAAATCGAAGAAAAGGTGCACTAAATCTTCGATGCATTAGTGGCAACACTTGCACCATGGTGGAACCCCACAAATGCATCGGTGGCAATACTTTCACCCACAAATGGTGGAAGGACTTAGGGATCCTCACGCTTTTGTTCTGCATTCCATATTGTTGGTAGGTCTTTATGCTTCTTTATGGAAAATGCATTTAAATGGAAATCTTGTCCAAGATATTTGAGAAACAGAAGCACCATGACTTTTGGTGGTAATAAACCAAATGCGATGCTTGTTTGGACGCAAACTATGCAATATTAACAGATTTTTACTTACTAGTAGACAAGCTCCATTTACCTTTGCCCTTTTGACTTACTAATAAAACTTGATCGGAAACATTCATAATTAAATTTTTTTATCTAATTTGATCTTACTACAACAAAACAAAGACTAACTCCTCAAAGTTTAAGGCATTTGGATTTCCTTTCATCATAGCACAAAGAGTAGAAGCAAAACTTTCATAAGAATCTGGAATACCATTAAGAACAATTTGCACAAGTAAACTATCGAACAAGATTTCATTAGCAAATCAAGTACCCTTTCCAATCTTTGATCTTTATAAAAAAATTGTCCATTGTATCTCCATCATATGCTTAGTTTGCAACTATTTTCGAACGTAAGGAACATGAGCCTCATTTTTTGCATACTATAGTGTGGAAAGAGTATTCCAAACATCTTTTGATGTTTTGCATGAGTGAATGTGAGGTATATTAGTACATTTGACAAATAAAGCTATCAATGCATGTGAATGTGCATTTCTACCATCCCGACAAGAGATGCTCTATAGTAGTTACAATAGGAATTGTAGTGGGACGAAGAAATTGAAGATCATAATCTCCAATGCCACTTGCATCACCTACTATCATACCATTTGTATATGTAGCATATTTCAACACCCTATGCATAATCACATTATTTTCTTTCTTGTTGCATGAATTGGAGTTCACTCCATAACAACTCAATTTTTTATGCAATCGTTACTTTGATTGGATTTAAATCTCCAAAATTGTACATGAAATCATGAGGAGTATTTATTGTAGAAGCAAAAGAGCTTGGTCCAAACTTAGGTACGGATAAAGACTTTAAGTCATCAGATTTAGGCATCAAAGATGTCATATGTATGTTGAAAGGTTTGATAGTTTGCACAAAAAGCAAGAGAAAAGAGATGCTATCGAAAAAAATGCATTTGTGAAATAGTAGAAATTTATAAATGAAATTACATGTTTGATCGTTGTACTTTTAGGCGCAAAGATTAAAAAAATGTTTGTTTATGCACTTTTGGGTAACCCAAATGGATTCGAGCTAAGGACCACTAGTTCCTTGGCCTTAGGATTTTGTGGTCACCCAAAAAGAGGAAATTTTCCCCGAAGTCCAGTGACTCATGCTCATGTGCTACCCCTATGAAACAGCTCATGTGCTTTCAAGGAACTCCAAAGACTCGGTATTCCCCCTTTGTCATTAGTGGCATTCATTATAATCCCCATACTACCTTGCATTAGATGTAATGCTACTAGGAAAAAATGGCATTTATTGGAAAGATGTAGAGTAGAAAACAATTTTTCACATTCTATCAATGGAGTGCACTAAGTGAATTAAAGGAAAAACATCAATGTGTGGGATGGAAAATGATCGATTATGGAATTCTTGAATCCTCTCAAGGAGTATCTATATTTGATTGTTTATTGCAAAACAATATATTTTTTCAGCTAAATTTTTCTCTCTCTCAACTATCTTTGTTTATATTGAATCCCATTGTAAAAGCTATATGATCATAGCCTATTCAAATCTTCATGTGCCATTGTACAATAGTAAGCTCTTCATCTATGATTGTTGAAAATCAAGGCTCAATCATGCAAAAGGACTCAACCAATAGTTTTGCAACTCGACTAATACAAAATGGGGACCCAAAGTCATGGAATCAAGTTAGAAGCTCCAACAAAATCAATGAAATCCAAATCCCATCAATCACCCACCAAAAAGTGCACCTACACTGATTGGTGGGTGGTTAGCTAGATTGTAGGAAAATTAAAAGTCAATATAAGCACCATCCACCTTTGTTTCTTGATTTGTATGCATTCCATGAGTTTCAACGTAGTTTAGTGGTCTTAAACTCCATAAAGCAGCCCCCTTGCTTGCTTAGCTCATTTTCACTAATTTTTCTCCTCTCTATCTAGAGGTATAGTTAGGCTTTTACAAATTTGATTGCACTAGATTTCATAGCATTGTTTGCTCTCTCATTCTACTCATTTTCATTTCTTCCAAGCTTCATTTGGTCTTCCATATAGTTTCCTAAAGTTTTCCAAAGTTTAAAGTTCTTTGATTGAGTGTGTTGTGAGAAATTGCCAACTTTGTGAAGGTATGTCTCTTCACATAGGCATAGAGTGTTGCTAACCGTTTTGTAGAGGATAGTTATCTGAGAAGGAATATCCATTTTGGATGATTTAAAGCTTTTTGGGTATCTCATATAGTCTAGAGTAAGTCTACAAAGTTTCATTTTAATTCCATATATAGGTGCAGAGAAAACCTTAGAAGAGTGAGCATATATCATTGCTTCTAGACCTAATGGAGGGTAGCCATCTTCCATTGTTGCATTGGGGTGATAAGATCATCCCCCATCAATAGTATAAAAGAATTTTACAGGCTTGGAGACATGAATGGGCATCATAGTGAAGACTTAAAGGGATCAAGACAACTTGTGGAAGCAGAAACAGGACTTATCAAAGCAAGAAGACATCAAAAGTGGGCTACATCGATCAAGATCTCAAGTAGTTTAAGGTTAGCAAGGGAGAAGCTATCAAAAGGTAATATCCACACCCAAAGCATATAAACACTTCAAGAGAAGCTAGAGGAGCATTTTAGAGCTCAGTATGGCTGAGTAAACAAATAGAGAAGTTAGAGAAAGGCAATCATCAACCATGGAAACTTAGAGTTAGCAACTACCTTATGGGCAAATGATTGTGGGGATTAGTGAGCAAAATGGAGCCAATGCCTCGTGTAGATGATCCACCACTTGAAGGGCACGTCAAGGGAGTTAATGAATGGATAGAAAGGGATAGGAGAGTCATATTCATCCTATCCCAACACATAAGCAATAACATGATAGGGCATATACAAGACTTGGACACATCTAAGAAGGTTTGGGAGACCTTGGAGAGATTTTACTCTTCATCAACCAAGGCAAGGAAGATTCAGCTCAAGAATGAGCTAAATAACCTTAGGAAAGCACCTAGTACCAACATAAATGAGTACATTTTGAAGGTTAAGGTGCTTGCAGATGCCCTAGGCTCAATTGAGAGCCGAATCAAAGATGATGATCTTGTCATGCACACTCTCAATGGCTTAAGAGAGGATGAAAGGTGGAAAGAATTCACCAAAATAGTTTATGTGAGGGATTCCCTAGGAGAATTTGATCAATTAGTCACATTGATGGTGAGTGAGGAGATGAACTAAGGAGGGTCACAATCAAAGGGTAACCAAACCCAAGTTTCCTATGCAAGTAGAGGTGAAGGCAAAAGAGAGTGGACAAAACTCCCAAGGTGGTGGGAGAGGAAGGTCAAAATCAAGCTGAAGCAACCAAGAAGGCTCCAAACAAAGCTATGGATCAAGAGGAAGAGGAAGGAGTAGAGGAAGAGGAGGAGGATCACATGGAAGAGAAGCATCCAATGGAGAATGCTACAAGTGTCGAAAACCGGGCCATTATGCAAGAGATTGTTGGTCCAAAGGAGGAGGCAATCAAGGATAAAAAAGGAACCAAGATATTTATTCTAGTACCTCAACAAATTCAAAAAAATGAGAGCTTGCTTATGATGTATGGGTCAAGTGAAAGAGTGAATTCAAATTTTACATGGTACATTGACAGTGGTTGCAGCAACCATCTGAGTTGCAATGAAGATGTTTTCTTTAATTTACACTCACCCATCCCTCAAGGACATGTAGAGACCAGGGATGACACTGAGCACAAGATAACACATGTGGTATATGTTTCATTGAATGGATTGTAAACCCTCAAGGTGTTGAAGGATGTGTTGCATGTGCTAACCATCACAAAGAACTTGGTTTTGGTAGGTCAAATGGTTCAAAGAGGGTATGAGGTAAGGTTCAATGAGCAAGGATGTTTTGTTGAAGACCCCATGGAGGAATAAAAACTCATAGCAAAAGGAAAGAAGTAACGAAGAATCTTCTCCATTGAGGTAAAGCCATCAACCCCTCACACTGTCTACTTGTCAATTGGAAATAAATAGATTGGAGAAATCGACTTATGGAATAAAAGAATTGGGCACATAAACTTACGAGGGATGAAGGAATTTCAAAGGAAGGGCTTGGTGAGTGGTCTACCTGATCTTAAATCTCATAATATGCAACATTTGTGCCATACTTGTCAATTATGGAAACAAAGCAAATTGCCATTCAAGAATGGAGCACATGTGAGCAATGAAGTGTTGAATCTCATACAAACATATGTATGGGGACCTACAAGGGAGCCATCCATCGGAGGTAATAAATATTTTTTCACATTTATAGATGCTAATTCAAGGTTTTTTTGGATGTATTGCATGAAGTCAAAGTCAGAGGTGTTTTACCACTTCAAGAGGTTCAAAAACCTAGTGGAGTAGGAAATAAGGAAGTATATAAAGACTCTTAGATTAGATGGAGGGGGAGAGTATTTTGCAAATGAATTTTTAGATTTTCTACATGACCATGGCATCAAAGGCAATTCACTTTCAGGTATTCAACTCAACAAAATGGGGGGGAGGGGGTAGAGAGGAAGAATATACGTAACAGAAGCGGGTAGAGCTTTGTTAAATGATATGAATGTTCCTAACTCTTATGGGGCTGATGCAAAAAATACAACCATATACATTATGAATAGTTGTCCAAGCTTAGGATTATGTGGAGCTACACCTTATGAAGCTTGGTGTGGTAAGAAAACCAACCTTGCACATCTCAAAGTATTTGGTTGTGTGTGTTATGTTCACATACCTCAAGAACTAAGACACAAGTTAGACTTGAAGGCAGATATGTGTATATTTTTTGGATATTCTTCACAAAAAAAGGGTTTAAGATGCTATAATCCTTGCATCAAAAAGCTTAAGGTACCTAGGGATGTAATATTTGATGAGTTGCTACCTTGGTATGGTAGCAAAGATGTGTCACATGTTGGTGATGCATACGATGCCAAGAAGAAGTTCAAAGAGCAACAACAAAGCATGGAGATGAGTGGTCCAATCACTTCAAGAACACCATCAATGGAGAGTACTACATCAGCTTGGCATGGAAAAAAAAGGAATGAAGCTCACTCAAATGAAAGAAGTAGCAAAGGAAAGTAAAAGGCAAATGACAAAGACAATTGATGGTTAGACATGGACTCTACAAGTGACGAAGACATCGAGAAATTAGAAACTCCAAGATTTAAAGCATCTAAACCAAGGAAGAGGAGATTCATACAAACTAATGTTGAGGTAAGGTCATCCAATAAGGTTAAATACCTTGTGCAATGGTAAACTTATGATTCATTCATTGCGAGACACTATGCCTACATGAGTCAAGTTATGGCTTGTGAAGAACCTGACTTTTTTGAAGAAGCAAACAAGCATAGGGAATGGATTGAAGCCATGGAGGAGGAAGACAAGGAACTTGAAGAAAATAATACTTGGTCATTTGTGCTAAAAATAAAGGACATGAAAGTCATTGGCAACAAATGGGTGTACAAGGTAAATAGGCATGTAGATGGGATCATCTCTAGGTATAAAGCGAGGTTGGTTGCCAAACATTTTGATCAAACCTGTGGCATATACTTTGAGGAAACATTTAGTACAATAGCTTAGATTTCCACCATAAGAATTTTTATTGTGATTTTAGCCTCAAAAGGTTGGAAGATGTACCACTTGGATGTGAAGAATGCTTTCCTAAATGGATAGCTTGAAGAGGTAATCTTAATGGAGAAGCCCCAAGGCTTTGAAGATGAGAGGTTTCCACATCATGTATGCACGCTTAAGAAGGCTCTTTATGGACTCAAGCAAGCCCCAAGGGCTTGTAACCAAAAGACTTTTGGAATACTTGGTAAAATGTGGATACAATCAAAGTCATGCAGACCCATCACTTTTTGTGAAGAAGGAAGGTAGAAAAATTGTTTTCATTTGCATATATGCTGATGATTGGATCATTACAGGGGATGATGAAGCCAACATAAATGAAATAAAGAGGAAGGTTGTATGTGAGCTCAAAATCTTTGATTTAGGGATTTTAAGGTACTTCCTTGGGATTCAAGTACTATATAAAGAGGAAGGTATATAATTGATGCAAAGGAAATACATTCTAGATCTTTTGAAGAAGTTTGTCTTGTGTGATTGCAAGCCCATTTCAAATCCATTAGAAGTAAATGTTAAACTAAGTGCTCATGAATGTGAAGAAGTCAAGGATGTGACCATGTATAGGCCAATAATTGGTTCTCTCTTGTATGCTACTATGACAAGACCAAATAATGCACATGTAGTTGGAGTATTATCTCAATTTTTTCAAGCACCAAGGGTACCTCATCTTGTTGTAGCCAAAAGGGTACTTAGGTAACTCAAAGGATGAGTGAATGAAGGGCTATGCTATCCACTTGATGATGGATTAAATTTACAAGCTTATTGTGATGTTGATTGGGCACGTTCCAAAGATGACAAGAGGAGCACTAGTGGATATGTTATCATGCTAGGGAAGATAACCATCTCATGGATGTCAAAGAAAGAACCAACACTCTCATTGACCAAAGCTGAGTATAGAGGCTTAGCACAAGTCTCATGTGAGCTTATGTGGCTCGAAAATTTGTTTGTTGATCTTGATTTGCAAGTTAAGCAGGTACGTATTTTTTGTGACAACATAAGTAGCATATGCTTGGCTCAAAATCTTGTGTTCCATGCAAGGTCGAAGCATATAGAAGTGCATTAATACTTTATTATAGAGAAGATCATGTCAAAGTATATCAAGGTGGAGCATGTCAATACAAAGGACCAATATGCAGATATGTTTACCAAAGCTTTGGATGGAGTAAAGTTACAACACTTCAAGGCATGCATTGGAATGAAGGACCTAGGCATTGAGACTTGAGGGGGAGTGTTGAAAATCAAGTCTCAATCATGAAAAAGTACTCAAACACGAGTTTTGCAAGTGGACCAATAAAAAAAAGGAGGACCTAAAGTTGTGAAATCAAGTTAGAAGCTCCACCAAACTCAATCAAATTCAAATCCCATCAATCACCCACCAAAAAGTGCACCCACACTGATTGGTGGGTGGTTAGCTAGCTTGTAGGAAAAGTAAAAGTCTATATAAGCACCATCTACCTTTGTTTCTTGAGTTGTGTGCATTCCATGAGTTTCCCACTTAGTTTAGTGAAGTCCTAAACTTCAACAAGGAGACCCCTTGCTTTCTTAGCTCATTTTCTCATGATTTCTCTCCTCTCTATCTAGAGGTGTAGTTAGGCTTTTCCAAATTTGATTGTACCGAATTGCAGAGCATTGTTTCGTCTCTTATTATATTCATTTTCATTTGTTTCAAGCTTAATTTGGTCTCTCATATAGTTCCCTAAGGTTTTCCAAAATTTTAAGTGGTTTGACGTAGTGACTTGTGAGAAATTGCCAACTTTGTGAAGGTATATCTCTGCACATACGGAGAGAGTGTTGTAAACATGTATGCTGCTTTGTAGAGGATGTTTCTCCAAGCTAAAATATCCATTTGGTATGATTTAAATCTTTTTGGGTAGCTCCTATAGTCTAGTTCTATGTTAATTTAGCAAAGTTTCATTTTAAGTATTTGTATAGGTGTAGAGAAAAGTTTAGAAGAGTGAGCATATATCACTACTTGTGGACTTAGTGGAGGGAAGCCATCTTCCATTGTTGCATTGGGGTGTTGGAATGATCCCCCATCAATCATGAACTAAAAAACTTAGTTTGGCCTTGTGGTTAGAACCATGAATCATGAATATGTGGAGTTTTAGGCCTCAATGAAACTTAAATCAGTCCTCGAATAAGAGTTGGTATCACAAGTTTTGAGGGGAAATTTTTGAATTTAAATTTTAAGGTTTGAAATTTGACAAATTGAATTAAATGCAAAAAACAAAGGTTCTACATGCATAATGTGATGGAAGTTTTAAAATATTTGAAAAGAATTCTAAAACTTGAACGGTTACAAAACGTGATGTTGTAGAAAAGTAGTAATCTACTTCTCCATCTCAACTCTCTCTTAGGGATAGAAGTTGTAATACTCATTGATATGGAGGTAGAACCTAATTTGTGTATCTCCGTATCTTCAAGCTTTCTCTAGCTCTAGGGGTTATGCAACGAACAAAAATATGTGTATATGTATATGCATAAAGATCTTTGTATATATATATCTACATGAATGCATTAAGGTGAACTACATGATTTTTATGTGTGTGCTCATGAATTTATGTGTAAATATGCATGCGTGTGTAAATATTATTTTAGGTGTAAATATGCATGTGTGTATATTTTTTTTAATTCCTATATGATTGTTTCATGTGAGCTTCTCCTTATATTTTAGATATAGGGGTTTGATTTAATAAAGAAGAAAAATTAAATGAATATTGAAGTCACAATTCTTTAAAATACATAACACGAAAATGGGAAAATATGGTTCATTTCCATTTTCATGGTTTTCTTACAAGAGAAATTCTTTAACTTACAAGAAAAATATAATTAAAGAGAGTTAAAGGGAGGAAAAAAGAAGGCTGATGCTACTCATCCCCTTCATGCAAAATCCACTTGCTTTTGAGCTTGTTGTTCTCTAAAAATAATATTGGAGTTCGAGTTGTGTGGAAGCACACAAATAGTGTAAGGAAGAAAAAGAAGCTTGGAGCACAAGATAATATAGAATGTATTACCAAGTGAATGTACAAGGACAAGTTTCCCATTACGGTTATAGGCATATATACAAGACAGAAAAAAAGGCTCCTAAAGAGGGAAAAAAGTGCCTTAAGGATCCTAAGTCTGTTCATACACTTCAATATCAAAATATATGAACAAATCCCCCCTGGGAGTCATGTGATGAACAAGGAGTGGGCACTCATGTATAAGGAAGTGTCAAGCTATGTGGAAAGAGATCAATCCACAAAAGGACATAAGCCCAAAGATTTGCAAAAAGCGTCAAACTTCTCCCTAAAAGGTATGCAACATTATCGTTTTAAAAACCATGTGTGAGCAAGTAGGAATGTATCTTCTCATACCAAGCACACGGTATTTTCTTCAAACCATTTAATGCCTTTTTCAACTTGCAAACTTTGCCTTCATGCCCTTTTTGCACAAAACCACATGGCTGAAATACATACTCTTTTCATGTAAATCACCATTTCCAATGTTGGTCATTCAACATGTGGGAGCAAAACTCTCATCAAAATCAATGTCTCTATCTTGTGAATAACCTTTGGCAACAAGCCTAGCCTTATGCATGCCAACCATTCCATTAGGCTTACATTTCAGCTTGTATACCCATTTATTGCCAATGGCCTTTTAACTTAGAATAAAATCACATAAAGTTCAAGTACCATTCTTACAATTGCATCGTATTCTGATTGCATATCAATCATCCAAGTTTTTTGAATTTTTTCCTTCATCAAAAGAAATAAACTCATTCTCATCACAAAGACTACAAGAAACCATTTCATAGCAATCTGATTCAAAACAAGCACTATGAGAGCCTAAATGGGTATGATATGCCAAAGGGTGCATCTAATTTGCTATCTCTCAAAGTCTGAACGAACCACTTAGGCATACTTTTAGCCTCTTATATGTAAGCCATCTCATCGTTAGGTGCATCATGTAAATCTACATTAGAAATGGAATGATCTCCATCATCATGCGTGAACCTGTAAAGGCTGCAAAATTACCTCATTTGGACCAACACTTGACTCTCCACATGTAAAAAGAGGAAGCAAAGTGTCATACACATCCTTGGAGCTAATAGATATCTCCTTGGTACATGAAATTAATGTTTGAATTGCATCTTCCACAAAACCAACATCACAACTAACCAAAATGTGTTTAGTCTTTGGATAATACAAACAAAAGCCTTTGCTTTTTGAATCCTACCCAACAAAAATACATTTCGTTGCTTTATCATCGGATTTCCTATGTTGTTGTTCAGGCACTAATGCATATGCCAGTCAATCAAAGAAGCATAAATGAGCAGATTAAGACCATGCCAAACCTCATATGAAATGATCGATTGCAGTGCTTTGGTGGGACACTTGTTAAGTACATATATTGCACACATAACAACCTCAAGCCAAAAGCTATGTGGTAAAGCCTAACTTTTGACCATACACCTACTCATTCCATGAAAGAAACATTGTTTCTTTTAACTACTCCATTTTCTTTAAGTTGTATATAGAATTTTACACTGATGTTTTATCCCAAGCTCAACAAGAATCTCATTAAAATTAGAAGACTTGTATTCCCCCCCTTAATGAGAAAGGAATGTGCCCAATTATATGCTAATAGATTCTCAGCCATAAGTAGGAACTGTTTGAAGCACATAAACACCTCAGGATTTGCATTCAATGGATACACCCATGGATGCATGGAGACGTCATCAATAAAGATCATGAAGTAAAGGTAGTTCCCAATTGAAGGTGTTTGCATATGACTTCCTTTTGCAATAACCATATTGCCTTTTGATACATGAAATGATTGAGCATAGACGACCACCTTGTAACCAAGGTCATCAAGTTGACCAACTGACGTCGAAGTGCATGATAACTCGGGTACATGGCATACATTATGCATAGAAATTTTGGAACCATCAATGAACCACACAACCACATCTCCAATTCCCACAATGTCACATTGGTAAGAGTCACCAAGTCTCATGGTACCAAGAGACTTTGTTATATAATTAGAGAACCATTCTTTGTGTGGTGTCACATGGAAAGAAGCACCAAAATCTAGCAATGACATGTTGGAAAGAGAATCAACCATAAGCGCCTTAGTCGGTGTAGTACTATCAAGTGTCAACACATCAGCATAATAAAAAATAGCATTAATTTCTTCAATCTTCATAGTCGAAGTAGATGGTGTAGGTAATTGTTTAACATGCCCATCATCATTCTGTCCTTTACCTTTAGCATGCCTTGGTTGCCACCTTAGTCATAAGCCTTGGAGAAATCCGGGGGGGAGGGTTGCTCGCTTTGCGAGCACAAAAGGAACAAAGTTTTTGCCTCGAAATGCTCTGATACTAGTGAAGTAATCTGATGGCAATGCACCACAGTGTGCTCTTCTTCTCGAGAGCTCCAGGATGATATAGGCTTGGAGTACAAAATCGAGCTCTTAGGACCGCATACGGTACTCCGCAAAGAGGCTATAGAGTACGCAGAAAAAGATAGTATACAGGGAGCACGAAGACATAATTCTTAGGTCTTAGAAATGTGGTTGAACTTACAGTCTGTCACTGACCAGGCCACTATATGTTTTATTAAAGAACATATACAAAGAAGTGTGGGATGGCCATTTGGGCTTTCACATGGACACAACGGTAACAGTTATAGCTCCTTCTCGAAACACTGGCACTAGAACTTGATCCCTCAAATGTGGCTGAGACGTCTGATGCAATGAAAATAGAGAATAGAATAGAATGATAATGGAGCTAGAAGCGTCCAAATACCAACAAATAAGTGTATCAAGGAGTAAACCACTATATAGTTGACAAAACAAAAAATCTAGAAATCTTTTGCTTGAGTATCCTCTGCAAAATGAGCATATGAAGAGTGTCAAGATGTCATAAAATTGCAAGTACTTACATGTTTACCTGCATAGTGAATTACTACTTGCTTTCCTAGTCCCACTTGAGGGTCAACTTCAAACAGGTTTCGTATGAGAAAGTTATGCAAATTCATGGTTCTGGGGGTTAAAAAAAGGAAACAAGATCTCTCTGGGAGTACTTTAGAACAAATGATACATGATACTGGGTCTGACAATGTGATACCTCTATGCCAAACACACAAGAGTTCAAATTTAATGGCCAAAAATACCCCAAATATTTGGCCAAAAATACCCCAAATATTTTTAAAAAATTTTGAAAAACCCTAATTTTAGCATTCTATCTGACAATCACGATGGTCAAACATAGTTGCGATGGTCAGTCACAGTCCTGATGGTCAGTCACAATCGCAATGGTCAGACAGAGTCACAATGGTCAATCACAATCAGAATGGTCAGTCACAGTCATGATGGTCAGTCATAGTCCCAATGGTCAATCATAGTTGCAATGGTCAATCATAGTTGCGATGGACAGACACATTAGTGATGGTCAAGTCACAATCGCAATGGTCAGTCACAGTCGCGATGGTTAGACACAGTCCCGATGGTTAGACACAATCGTGATGGTCAAGTCACGATGATTAGGACCACGATGGTCACTGAAGATCGTGATTGTCAAGCACCATCATGATGATGTGTCATGATCACGATGGCATGAGCCAATTGCCACGATGGTCAGTGAGCGTCGCGATGGTCAGACATAGTTGCGATAATGAGTCACCATCCCCATGGTCAACCAAATGTATGATTTCAAAAAAACTGATTTTAGATATGTGAGAGCGCTTACCTTAGCTCCTCTTTCATGCAAAAATTTCAACCAAATACCCACCTTTGTCTGACAGTCGTGATGGTCAGCTTCTACAGAAACTTTTGATAGAAAAATGAAGTTACCTATGTTTCTTGCAGATTCATGATGTCCAAAGGTTGCCCTGCAATGTTACTGCACCAGAAAATGGAAACAAGCACCTGTAAAATCTCTCTCTCACAAGTGAAATGAGTGGAATGGAGTGGGAAAGGTGATATGACCAAAAAACTAAGACTTCAATGGAGATGGAGATGGAGGTGGGAGATGGTGAGGATGATGATGGTAATGATGGAGATGAAGTAAGAAAGAGAAAAAATAGGAAAAAGTAAAGAAACTACCTACAACTCCAACATCACAACTCTATGTCTTACCATCACATGCTCATCCTCGAAGCTTTCTCCCCCACAACAGCACCAAAATTTGGTGTAGCTCAAGCATAAGCATCACCTCCTTTACTTGTCAATCTCCGGAGACGTGAGGACTGGTATGAAGACTGTCACCAAGTGAAGGCACAAGTGCCTGAGTGAAAGCACACAAGTATACACACACACGAGCACTAGGTAAGATCCAAGAGTGGAACAATGGAAGGACTTCAATTACCAAAGAGATCTAATACAAGAGCTCCAATCTCTAACAAGCTAACCCCAAAAATGAGCTCTCTCGCTCTTTTTATAGTTTTTTGACTAGTTTTGGCCCTGTCCAAACCTAGTGTCTAGCCTAGTTAAAAATTAGGTTCTAGGGCTTATTTAAGGGCTCAAACGGAGTTAATTATGAAACTTGGTAGGATGATACTTCTAATACTTCTTAAGCTCAAGGACTCCTTGGCTTAAACAAAGTGGAGTTACAAAAATATGAAATGGTATTTACAATGGCTTTTAGTGATGAAAATCACTATTTTTATAGGGATTCCTTTTGAAAATTTGATGTGTGCTTCTTGGAGATCCCTACATGCTCCTCTTCTTGTGTGTCCACTTCTTTGAAGCATTCCTTTGCCTTGTGCTTAATCTTGAGTGCCAACAATGGTGATATTTTGTAGATTCGTGTTCATGTTGTGGTTCTTGTTGCACCTACTGTAGAGAAAATCCATTAGGATGGCAAAGATGCACATGCACATGCATTGATAGCCTTGTCTGTCAAACATGCCATTATTCCTCACATTTGCTCTTGCAAAACAGCTAAGGATGCTTGGGATACACTTACCACATTGTACCAAGCTAGGAATGAGGCTCATGTTGCTTACCTCCATAAACACTTGGAGAGTGAGCACATGAATGAAGGTGATTATATGGATATTTTTTTGACAAAGATCAAGGATTTCAAGGAATAGTTGATTTTTGTTGATGAAATCCTTCCTGATAGATCACTTATGCAGACTGTTCTGAATGTTCTTACCAACTCATATTAGAGTTTTGCTTCTACTATTTGTTTGATGATGAAAGGCAATCCAAATGACTTAACATTTGAAGAGTTAGTTTCTATTCTATTGCAAGAGGATCAATCTAGGGAGAACTGGTTTATTATGCGTGCCACAGATCAAGCTTTCTTGGCTAGTCAGAAGGGCAAAGGTAAATGGAGCTCATCTACTAGTAAGTAGAAATCTGCAAATGTTGCACATTCGAAGAAGGAAGACGAAGATGAGAAGAAATTAGAAAAGAAAAAATTGTTTTGCAAATATTGTTAAGGGAATGATCATGTCATTAAGAGCTGTCCAAAACTGGTTGCAAAAGAAGCAAAGAAAAAAGAGGATGGAGTGGTTGTTGTACAGGCCTCTACACCGAAAATGGAGTCTGCTTATCTTGTGTAGAATGAAGAATGGGAATTTACTATTGTTTGCAATTTTGACCCATCTTCTCATGAGCAATGTATGTCTACAGTAGATTCAGATGTTTGGTATTTTTATAGTGGGGCAACCAAACATATTACCTCGCAGTGCAGCTTCTTCACTTCACTTGAGATTGCCCATAAAGGGAATACTGTCACATGCGCCAACAACTCCTCTTATCCTATCATGGGAGTTGGTAAGATCATTTTGACTTTTGCTGATGGTATTTCTTTCACTTTGTCTTATGCTTTATTTGTGCTAGGGATGAAGAAGAATCTGTTATCAATTTCAGCTTTAGCCAAGATTGGCTTGGTTGTGAAATTTGTTCATGACTGGTGTAGATTTCATGATCTATCAAATGGTGATGTCATTATTGCTTCTAACATTTTATGTCGTGGGTTGTATAAGCTCATAGACTATGAAAGATTTGTGAATGATTCAGCATGTACAGTACATGATTCTTAGGCATTGTCAGATGCAAAGCTTTGGCATGCACGCTTTGGTCATCTGAATTTTGCTAGTTTGCTATGCCTACAGAAATCTGAAATGGTGTCCTCTTTGCCCAAACTTGAGGCACCTCAAAAACATGTATGTGAAGGCTGTATTATGGGCAAAATGGAGCATTCCTCCTTTCCAAAAGATGGTGCAGTTCGAACTACTCAAAAATTGTAGCTTGTTCACAATGATGTCTATGGGCCTATGCAGACACCCCCTTTTGGAAATTATCTTTACTTTGTGACTTCCATTGATGATTTTTCCAAGCATGCATGGGTATATCCATTGAAAGCAAATTCCAAAGTGTTTATGTGCTTCAAATAGTTTTTTGTTTTTGCTAAAATTCTATCAGCATGTAAAATGGGCACCCTCCATTTTGATCGAGGGGGGGAATATATGTCTTCTAACTTTAATGCATTTTTGGCTGAATGGGGGATAAAACATCAATGTATAGTGTTGTATACACCTCAACAGAATGGAGTTGCTGAACGGAAGAACATGTCACTCATGTAGATGGCGAGGTTATGTTCAAGAGTCAAGCTTTACCACATAGTTTCTAGCTTGATGCTATTATGTGTGCAACATATGTATGTAACATGTGTATGTCACTCTAGCACAATGGTAAGTACCAACGTGAGGAGGTTCACCTCATAAATGTCAATCCGCAAAGATGTGAGGACTAGTATGAAGACCATGAGCAAGTGAGGGCACAAGTGTGTGAGTGAGAAGCACACAAGCATGCACACACATATAGACACATGCGCACACAAGCTAAGAGCAAAGAGAGGAACAATGGAAAGCTTCTATCACAAAAGAACTCTCTTACAAAAGCTCAAATCTCTAACAAGCCAACCTAAAAAATGAGCTCTCTAGCTCTTTTTAGAGTTTTTTGAGTAGTTTTTGGCCCTAACCAGACCTAGTGTTTGGCCTAGTTAAAAATTAGGTTCCATGGCTTATTTGAGGGCTCAAATGGAGTCTAAAAATTATGAAAATAGGTAGGATGATACTCCTTTTACTCCTCAAGCTCAAGGACTCCTTGGCTTGAACAAAATGGAGTTTCAGAAATGTCATTTACAATGGTTTTCTGTGATAAAAATCACTTTTTTTTTAGGGATTTCTTCTTAAAATTTGATATGTACTTCTTGGAGCTCCCTACATGCTACGTCTTCTTGTGTGTCCCCACTTCTTTGACATGCTTCCATGCTTTCTGCTTAACCTTGATATCCAACACTCACCCCCCTCTCGAATCTGTCGTCCCTCGCAAACCCTTGTTGGAGTGGTTGTTCCATGTAGTACTTGAGAGGTAGTTTCCCTCATGTATCAACAAGAGTATCCTGTCTTCCACATGTAGCCGGGTCGATTGTTCAGTTCTTCATTTTTTCACTGCTAGCATTTGCACGTTTTGGTCCCTTTGTATGTACTTTTGCCTTGGATTCTAGCATGATGGTGTTGGTGAGCTTTCAAAAATTGCAAGTTGCTCAAAAGAGGATGTCAGTGTTGATTTTGAGCAGTTCTCGATGGTGGATTGCTTCCTTGCTATTGTTGGTGTAACCTTGATGTCCTCTGGATCTTTTAAAGACGGCTTTCATAGTTTTCATGATAAGTATGCATAACCCATAATGAATGATGGGTGAGTGCATTAGTGCAGGGGTTGAAGAAAATATGTGCTTTGTGCATGGCCTTGTAATGTGCCCTATGCATGCATACTTGGGGAATGCATCGAAAGAATTATGGTGCAAGAAATTGGGTCTTGAGCAAAGTTCTCAAGGGTATGCTCACGAAGAGGTTTCCTAATCTATCATGGTTATGTTGTTGCTAAAGTAGGTGATTTTTACCATGGTGAAAGGTTCATCAATCTTCACTCTTCGTGTTGGACACCCATCATGGTGATTGACCATTGGCATATCTTGCTTTGAATTGATGAATGTTCTTGTTGATGATTCACTAAGAAGATTTGAACACTTTGGAAATGTAAGACCTGAATGGTGCAAAAGACAAGGTTATGACAAAGGCACATGGTTTTTGCACGTCAAGGCTTTCAATGTTGCTTGCAGACATTGATGCAACCTTTGTTGGAGGTATCCATTGGATCTTTAAACTGACAATTGATCATTCCTCCTTATAGGGATCCATTTTATAACAATGTTTGACTACATACACGTCAATCTAGACTTCTTCATCTTTGCATGGTTACTCAAATTTTGTGTCCCTTGTGGTTGGTTCTTTGGTTCTATAGGGGCTACTGGTGCTTTTGGCTTCCAAACCCATATCCTTGTTGATTGTCTTCTATACTATTGCCAAAGAAGGGAATTGATTTTCTTTTGATTTATGTGCATGGTTTTCACTCTTGCTTCTCCTTGGCTTCTTGGTTGAGACTTTTCTCATGAGGGAGAGCATAGGGTTTTGTGTATGTAGAAGTTTTTTGGGTACCCAAATGTGTAATTTTCCTTGTTGAGCTGCAGCTAATTTCTTAGGCACCCAAATTTGTCTCATACCTTGTGATTTAGCTTGTCCTAGTTGCTTGGTTCTTCTTTTGACATGGTTGGCTTACTTGGACGGGAATTCTTATGGCAACGCTCGTGGTTGCTCTTCTTTTCATACCCAGATTTGCTTCATGCCAAGAACTACTATATTCTTGAAATCTCTTTGTCTATTTGATACAATTGTTGTCTTGTATTGTTTTGCTTGCCTCTATGGTTGAATTGTTGTGATTGCATTAGTCTTTGAAAAAGAGGAAAGGTGCGCTTGCCTCTGAGACTTTTCTTCTTTGATTGATTCCTTCTCAATCATAAAGCTTTTGATGCATACAAAATCTTCTTCTCTAAGATTAGGCTTAGAAGAAATGAGAGAATGTGTGACATCTAGATTTGTCAGCATGCAATTCTCTAATTCTAATGTAATGCATTGTTCATGTGACCAAACTTGAAGAAGTTGACTTCTTAGGTTTAAGTTGAATGCATGATCATAGATTCAGTCTTGACCCAAAACAAGTGGTTCCATAAGGTCCTCATCTTCACACAATAGCATTTTGACTCTCATTGGGACATCTTGAAGGTAGATGGGAAGTTCTACCTCGCCCAAACAAAAGTTTCCACACCTCTCAACCCTATGAGATAGGCTTCTATGGGATTGACGTTCAATTGCAGAGCTTGGTAGTATGAAAGTCAAACTACACTAGTTGTTGCACCTGAATCAATCAACACTCTCACCGTCCTTACCCTCTTTCCTTGTCCTACATCTATGGTCACAAAGGGACATCGATTGATTACTCAAGAAGCAATTGCACCTAATGTTTGACACATGGCCATGTGATATCATGGGGCTTTGAGATTGACATATAAGACTAATCACCTTAACTTATTTTGCCTAATGTGTTCTCTAGCCTCTACCTCTGCTTCTTCTCTAACCCTTAACTCTTCTTCTTTTATCTTCTTAGCAGTGTTGAGTCTCATGAGCATATCCTCTATAAGAGGTTCTTGATATAGCTTGACTCTACATCCACTAATATAGTTTGGCAAAATGTCACCTTCTATAGTGGCCAATTGAACTGCACCGCTAGTGGAAATTCTATTACTGATCATCTGTCCATATATGTGTTTTTCTAGTTTACGAGCATGATGCTTTAGTGTATAAACCAACACAAGGTCTCCTTCTTTCAATCCTTTATCCTTGATGTGTGTATCAAAGTAAGTCTTTTGTCTTTTCTTTGCAGCATAGAAGCATGTTGCTGCTCGTAGCCTCGTCTCACCTAAGCGTTCTAGATCAAAGATCCTAGAGGACAACTCATGTCCATCGCTACTTTTAAAGTTGGGATTAGGAAGTCCAATGGTAGCACAACATTCTATCCAATACCCACTTTATAAGGTAGTATGTGGTTACAATAATGTATTCTACATGGGAGTCTCTAGCTGGGGGGTTAATAGGACCAAGAAAGTCTATAGCCCACTTCAGAAATGCACATCCTCCCATCATTGGCCTCAAGGGCATCTCGTCTTTTCTAATCCGATATTGTGCATGTTGGCATGTGTCACATTTCTTCACATAGGTATGTGCATCCATATGAAGAGTGGGCCACCAAAGTCCTGAGAATAGAATGGTCTTAATTACTCGGTCAGGCCCAAAGTGCCCACGTGCAACACCACTGTGTTGAGTTTCTAAGACTTTCAAATAGGTGGATTCATGAACACACAATCTTAAGTAACCATCTTTGCCTCTTCAGTATAGGTTGTCTCCTACTAAGGCATAGTCTTGAGCCTCTTGCTCCATGCTTCGTTTTCTTGCCAGACTAGCCTCACTAGGTAATGTTCCTGATCTCATAAATTCTACCAGTGGAGTGCTCCAATCCAAAATTAATGACACATGATAAAGGGTAGAATACTCCACTAGGGGTCTCGCCTAACACCTTGGACAATTCTTAATACAATCATGTATTTCTTTGTCCATACTAGGCCAATACACTCCTAAATGTTTTAGATTCTACAATGTTCTTTGTTTAGAGTAGTGATTTCCTAGCAATCCTTCATGGGCTTGTTGCAACCAAGTGCTATGTTCATCTTCCTCAACACAACAAGCTAATACATCTTGTGTATCTTGTTGGTACATACGTCTTACCAATATTTGATATTTTTGTGATCTTATGATTTCATCTAAGATAGGTACCAACTTATTTGACCATTTAGGAACAACTTCCAAATTGAACATATATGCATCAGGCAATTCATCAAACACTCCTTGTGGTGACTCTCTTGAATTGATGCAAGAAAGATGATATGCCATGAGGTGGGTTCTACCTTTCCTAACAACAACTTCAAAGTCATATTCCATTAGTAAGAGGAAACATCTTACTAAATGTCCTACATTGCAAGGTTTATTGAACAAATGTAATAAAGCTTGATGATTGGATGCATGTACATGGACATGGAATTGTTTATTCCAATAAGGAGTGGTCAGTATTGGTGTTATGCACAAACTTCTCTTCAACTCATTGAAGAAATTTTCGCATTTGTCGTTCCACTCAAAATTTGTCAACAAGGCATAAAGAGGCTTATCTATGATCGCATACATGTGGATAAACCTACGATAATATCCGCAATGGCCCATAAAGGCTTGTACCTCTTTAACATTCCTTGGCCTTGGCAATTTCGCTATCGCTCTTACTTTGTCCTCATATGTTGATATTTCGTTATGAAAAACAATATGACCTAAGATTTTACCTTGTCGTACCATGACAGTGCATTGGTGAGCCCAAACGACATCACATGAAATGCAAAGATTCCCCACTCTATGGAAAAGGCCATTTTGTGTTGATCGTCTAGGGCAATAGCTACTTGGTTGTAACTTGAAAATCCATCAAGGAAGGTATAAACTTCCTTGCTTGTAACACACTCCAATAAATCTTTGGTGATTAGAAGCAGGTAATTATCTCTGATTGTAGCGGCATTAACTTTTGTAAGGTTAATACACACTCGCAACTTTCCATTCTTCTTGGGACCACCACAATGGGGGACACCCATTCAGTATGCTCAATCTCATAAATAAATCCAGCTTCAATCAACCTGTCGATTTCTTCTTTTATTTTGGCTACATAAGTGTCATTATATGTATAGGGTTTGTGTTTGGTGGGCTTGGCATCAACTATCATGGGGATCGTATGAGAGCATATTCTTGGATCTATCCCTGTTAAGTCTTTATAGGTCCATGCAATCACATCCCTATATTCCCTTAATAAAGCTACAAGCTCTATTTCTTCTTTTGCACTTAGATCTGCTCCTATGTAGGTACAACGCTCTTCGTTCTCTCCAATGGTTACTACAATTTTTTTGGTCTTTTCTTTATTATCATATGCCTCTCCTGTGATGGCCTCTTTGTTAGGCATTCGTACCAAAATGTTTTCGTCTTCAGCTTCATAATTCTTGAAATTTTCTAGGTACCTCGAACAATGATTCCTCCTCTTCTTGTTTCACTACTTTTCTTTTCTTTTTCTTTTGACTACCTTCCCTTCCCTCCTTTGAATTTACAGTTTTAATGCTTGTGAGAGGTTCTTCTTCTTTCTGGGTGGATACTCCTATGTCCTCTAGATAGTGCTCCTCTAAGTTAAAGCATCTATCCATCACAATGGATTCTAGATCATCGTCATCCTCTTCTTCTTCTATAACATCACTAGGGTCATATTCTTCGAACAAAGGCTCACACCACTACAAGGAATATGGGCGTATAACGACGGTTAAGGCGATAGAACTTTGTCGCTATAAAATTGCAACATGCATCCTAATTAGCGTCGCGCACAGACCGTCGATTAAACGACGGAGAAAATGATGGTTTTTGTGACTTGTGGTGTGACGGGACTGTGATGCTCCCATACAGCATCGTTAACACGACGCTATTTAACAGCGTCGCATAAGCGATGCTCTTCTGCATGGCATAGGCGACGATCATTACCATCGCATAAGCGACGCTAAAAAGCTATCGCATATGCGGCGACGAATAGCATCGCTTACACGATAATCTGTTGACGGACAAAACTTAAAACATTAGAGGCTCTTCGATCGGCATTTTCACGCATCCGACCGAAGAGCTCTCCAACGTTCGCAATTGGGCTGCGCTTACGAGCTGAAGCAAGTATATGCAGAATTGTTGTTTTGCCTAAGCTCTCTCTTATTGTCTCCCTCTGTCTCTGTTTCTCTCTTTCTACATCTTTCTCTCTTTGAATTCTCTCTCTCTCTCTCTCTTTATTGCTCTTTCTACATCTTTCTCTCTTTGAATTCTCTCTCTCTCTCTCTCTTTATTGCAGGTTATTCAAGAAGCTAACCAAGCAAAAATTATGGCTAACAATTGTAAGTACAATTTTTATTCTTTGTATATCATTTGAATTGTGTTATTTTCATTACATAGCATACTCACACTTATTGATATGCACTTATATACTTATACATGATGAAGATGCACTTTCACACATATACACATATACACATGCACATACACACACATATATACACACAGATACATGTGCACATACACTTAGACATACACACATATACACATGCATATGCACAAACATTCCTACAACAACATAAAAAGACTTACATGCATGCATTATTGCATATATATGCATATATGTATATATATCTATATATATATATATATATATATACATACATACACACATTAACATATATGCAAATACATGTATATGCACATCCACATGCATGCACATGGATGCAAATGGAAATGCATCCACATACACATGCATGTTTCATACATATATACATGCATATACATATACATATACATATACATATACATATACATATACATATACATATACACACATATACATATACATGCATATACATATACACACACATACACAGGAACATGCACATACTCATACACACATATACACTTATACATGCACATGCACATACATACATATACACACACATACACATGCACATACATACATATACACTTAGGTACACACATATGAATGAATTATATAATTAAAGTATTAAAACACATATACACATGCACACACATGCACATACCTACATATACACATATACATGCACATACACACACATACACATAGAGTTATACATATACATGCATATACATATACACACACATACACATGCACATGCACATGCACATGCACATGCACATACTCATACATGTTGGTGCATTTCAAGCCTTCACACTTGGCTTGGAACTTTGGAAGATTAGCTTGGACAAATTTTATCAAGGATTCACTTGAAGGAAATGGCATAGGAACCCATACCTATGATTTATTACTTTTTTCACTTCATTGTAAAAGTCTTAGTGACTTGACATTTAAGAATACACACCTACTTGATTAGTCATGGAAATTGGATGGTGTAAATGGAGAGAATATCTCCCTACTTTTAGAGGAGTGATTATAGGAGATTTGAACTTGAATTCAAATTCAAATCTCAACTCAACTTCTATAAAAGTCAATGTAAAAAGTCGCGGGTAGTCTAGTCTCATTTGAGCTCACTCCCCGAGGCATTTCACTACTGTAACTCTGTGTGTGTTAGTGCTACTTCATAGCCTAAACCACAACACCTCATTTAGCTATGCTTGTCATGCTAATGAGTCTGTACAACTACATCAATCAATAGAAGTATACACATTCATCATCTCTGGTTTCTCTGAGTTATCTACCCCAAGTCTCTCAACTTCAACAGGGCATATCTCCAAAGTACATATGCCATTTTGTGGTGTCATTGGAAAGCTAAGAAGGTTGACTTATCAAATCTGAAGCATTAAGGGCTGGTACAAAACAGGATTTGGCAGTACCTACTCATTCTCTTGAAGTATTCATCCATCTTTCCCAACAGTTCTGAAAGTTAAGGCTATCCTCTATATCATCCACAAACTAAACGCACTTTGGTTAGTCGTGATGTCGTTTTTGTGGAAGATGCTATTCAGCTATTACTTTCATGTACTAAGGAGACATCTGTTAGCTCCAAAGGCATGTATGATACTTTGTTACCTCTTTTTACAGGTGGATAGTCTAATGCTGGTCCTAATGAGGCAACTTCTTAGCCTTTGCACGTTTCATGTGATGATGTGGATCATTCCATTTCTTATGCCGATTTACATGATGCACTTGTTGATGAGAGAGTTGATATTGAGCAGGAAAAAACTATGCCAAAATGGTTGGTGCAGACTTTTCGTGACAGCAAATTTAATGCACCTCCATCATATTGTACTCGATCAAGCTCTCATAGTGCTTCTTTTGCATCAGATTGCTATGCTATGGTTGCCTCTAGTCTCTATGATGAGAATGAGCCTTTTTTGTTTGATGAAGCACAAAATTGTGAAAATTGGATGGTTGTTATGCAATCTCAATATGATGCTATAATGAAGAATGGTACTTGGTCTTTATGTGGCTTTCCTCTTGGCAAGAAGGCCATTGGCACTAAGTGGGTAGACAAGCTGAAGTGTAAGCCCAATGGAACAGTTGATAGGTATAAAGCTAGGCTTGTTGCAAAGGGTTATGTGCAGGAAAGAGGCATTGATTTTGATGAGACCTTTGCACCTACATGCCGAATGACTACTGTTCATAGCATCTCTGCACTTGCAGCTCATCATGGTTGGAATGTACATCAGTTGGACATTAAAAAATATTTCTGAATGGTGACTTGCATGAAGACGTATGTTTTTCAACCTCATGGCTTTGTGCAAAGAGGGCATGAAACCTAGGTGTGCAGCTTAAAGAAGGCGTTATATGGTTTAAAGGAGGCACCACGTGCTTGGTATGAAAAGATACGTGCCTATCTGATTGCACATGGTTTTGAGAACATTCCAACAAAAAAGAACCTTATATGTTAAGCGTGAAAATGATGTACTCTGATCATTGTTGTGAGGCTTTTTTGCATGCCTCATTTGAGGTGTCTCATTTGGGGCATTTGCATCATTATTTGGGCATTGAGTTTATGAAAGTTGATGGTGGAATAGCTTTGTGTCAAATGAAATATATTGACACATTGTTTTAGTGTTTTGGTCTTGAGGACTATAAGCCTATTGCAACTCCTATGGAGATAGGTTTACAATTGAGTCTTCATGATGCTGGAGATGCATTTGATGATGTTGTCTATTAGCAGGTTGTTGGATGCTTGATTTACTTATGCATTATTTGGCTAGACATTCAGTTTGTTGTTTCACAAATGAGCAGGTTATGCATTGCCCAGGTGTCAAGCATTGACAGGTGGCTAAGCGCATCTTTCACTACTTGAGTGGTAGCCAACTACTTGGATTGTTTTATCTCAAGGGGGGATCACTACCGCAAGATTTGCATGATTTTTCTTATAGTGATTGGGTTGGTTTCTATGACGCTTGTGTATCCACTAGTGGCTTTTGCTTCATGCTTCGTAGCTCATGTATATCTTGGTTGAGCAAGAAGCAGCCAACTATGGCCACTTCTAGTTGTGAGGTTGTGTATAGGGTAGCTTTCACAGCGAGTGTTGAGTGTGTGTGGCTCATACGTCTTATGATTGATTTGGGTGTTGGTCAATCTTCTGCCACCACCATCTTCACTGATCGTCAGAGCACATTGGCAGTTGCGAGGAACCATGTGTTCCATGCTTGCACTAAGCACACTGAGGTGCATTATCATTATGTCAAAGAGACATTCTCTGCTGGAGAGATGAGCTTGGCATATGTGCCCACACAAGAGAACATTATTGACCTTTTCAAGAAGGATATGCCTAGGGAGAAGTTTGAAGCTTTCTGCAAAGCTTGGGCTTACTTCCTTTTGTGGATTGATTCCACATAGCTTGGCACTTCCTTATACATGAGTGACAGCTCCTTGTTCACCGCATCATTCCTAGGGGGGATTTTTTGATATATTTAGGTAGTGATGTGTGTGAACACACTAGGACAGCTGGGGCACTTTTTTCCCTCTTTAAGAGGTCCCCCCCCTTGTATATACACCTATGGCCTTATCGGGTTACTTATCTTTGTACATTCTAGTAGTAACACATTGACTATTGTGTATTGTGTGTTGGTGCATTTCAAGCCTTCACACTTGCCTTGGAACTTTGGAAGATTAGCTTGGACAAATTTCATCAAGGATTCACTTGAAGGAAATGGCATAGGAACCCATACCTATGATTTATTACTTTTTTCACTTCATTGTAAAAGCGTTAGTGACTTGACATTTAAGAATACACACCTACTTGATTAGTCGTGGAAATTGGATGGTGTAAATGGAGAGAATATCTCCCTAGTTTTAGAGGAGTGATTATAGGAGATTTGAACTTGAATTCAAATTCAAATCTCAACTCAACTTCTATAAAAGTCAATGTAAAAAGTCGCGGGTAGTCTAGTCTCATTTGAGCTCACTCCCCGAGGCATTTCACTACTGTAACTCTGTGTGTGTTAGTGCTACTTCATAGCCTAAACCACAACACCTCATTTAGCTATGCTTGTCATGCTAATGAGTCTGTACAACTACATCAATCAATAGAAGTATACACATTCATCATCTCTCGTTTCTCTGAGTTATCTACCCCAAGTCTATCAACTTCAACAGGGCATATCTCAGGATCTACTGAACCAAATCAAGTGATTCAAAGCACATTGGAACCAGCTCCAAGCATACTACATGCCTACAAAATTTCAAGGTCAAAGGATCAGCCATCTCGGACAAATATCGCTCGAAGTGACCTCTGGTATTTTCCTGCAGAGCTCCTAAAAAGTCGGGGGTACTTATAGTTTTGCTAAACTTCATTCTCTGAGTATAGTTCATCATTTTATCTCATTCCACTTGCAAATGGTAGCTTGTTAAGCTAATTTAATATGTCCAGAAGGAATTTGATCAATTGTAAGTGTGCTGGTCATACTGAGTGAAAGACTGAGCAGGTGTCAATACCAAATTAGCAAGTTTCCTTGGATTTTTGAAGTCTCAAGGAGTCTGTTTTGATTTGATCATTACACATATCATTTGCAAAGTACATATATGCTTTCTTGGTATCATTTGGAAGCTAATCAAGTGTACTAAGCATATCTGAAGCAAAGGAGGGCTGGAGCAAAGCAGGTCTAGCAGCTTCAACTCAATCTCTTGAGTGCATCCAACCATCTCTCCCAACAGTGGTATCAGAGCAAATAAGGTAAAGATGGGAGATGGTTTTCCTTCATTCATTGACAAATTGGACAGGAACAATTACCAAGCTTGGTGTCTAAGGATGAAGACCTATCTACAAGGAAGAAGCTTATTTGGATACATATCAGGAGATGAGGAATTGCCCTCATTCAAAGCTAGAGGACTACCCACCAAGGATGAACAAGAGAGGCTCAACCAATGGTGTGCAAAAGATGCTTTGGCAAGGTCTTACCTTCTTAACTCTATATCTGATTTCCTTTTACCTCATATAAGGAACTGTAAGACTTCCCAAGAGACTTGGGAAACTCTGTCAACATATTTCTCTTCCAACACAAGGGCCAAGAAGAATCAACTGTGGATTGAATTCACAACTCTTAGGAAGCAGCCCAAGCAATCAGTCTCAGAGTATGTGACCAAGATTAAAGATGTGGCAGACCAATTAGCAAGCATTGGAGAGGAGATTGAAGAGGAGCAAATAGTCAGGCAAGTAACAAATGGACTCAAGGCAGATGATAAGTGGGAAAGCTTCACCACTGCAATGGACCTCTACATGGACATGCATACCCCAAATCTCACAACACTCATGGGCCAACTATTCACACATGAAGCAAAGTTTACAAAGGCAGGGGATCAATCAAAAGGTAACAACCCCTCTGCTCTATATACTGATAAGAAGGTTAAGGATAAAGGTAAAAGTAAGAAGGTTGATGAAGAAGGTTCTACCTCCCAAGCAAACTATGCAGGGAGAGGTAGATCCTCAAGAGGTAGGGGCAGAGGAGGTAAGTCAGGTAGGGGGAGACCCTACAACTCATCCCCATGCAACATTTGTGGATTGTCCAATCATACCACAGATGAATGCTACAAGAACTACAAGAATCAGAGAGGAAGAGGCTATCAAAGAGGTGGATACTCTCAAGAGAGAGGCAGGTTCAACCAACACCAAGGCTACAATGGATACAACAATCAATACAACAACAATTACAACCACAACCACAATTGTAATCATCAAGGTGGATTCAGAAATAGAAGAGATTACAACAATTACATAGAGGAGCAAGATGACTCCCTATTGATCATGAATATGACCTCCAAGGCAGGTACAAATGATGATCATTTATTTTATATTGATTCAGGATGTTCTAACCATGTAGCTGGTAATGTGGCACTACTCTCTGATTTAGAAGAACCCAAGGGCAAACATCAGGTACAGACAGGTGATGATACTAAACATTCTATTGTTAAGATTGGAAATGTAAAGACATGTGATGGTAACCAGAACCTATTGAGCAGGGTACTCTATGTACCAACCATCACCAAGAATCTAATGAGTGTTGGTCAGATTGTGGAGAAAGGGTTACAGGTCAGGTTCACTCAACATGGAGCATATGTGGAAGACCCAAGACATGGTTTCAAAAGAATTGCCAAGGGGGAGAAATCAGGTAGATTGTTTACTTTTGAGCTAGAAGACACCAAGAACATTGCTTTATATAATTACAAGGATCAAACACTTTCACAGTTAGAAATATGGCACAAGAGGTTAGGTCACATAGGTGAAAGAACCCTAAAGCAAATGTGCAGGGATCAATGTGTGCTTGGGATACCTAATGTATCCAAACAACACATGATTTACAAGTGTGGTGCTTGTCAGTTTGGTAAGTCTCACAGGTTGCCCTATTCAAGGAAAGGTTTCATGCATAAAGACTACCTAGACTTGGTACACACAGATGTTTGGGGACCTAGCAAGGATCCCTCCATTTCAAGTTCAAGGTACTATGTGTCCTTCATTGATGACTAGAGCAGGTGGACTATCTTATACTTTATGAAACATAAAGATGAAGTGTTTAATTGTTTCAAGAGGTATCTTGCACTTGTTGAAAACCAAACAGGAAGAAGCTTGAAAAGGCTAAGGTCAGATGGTGGAGGAGAATACTTCTCAAATGAGTTTGAAGATTTCTTGCAGGAAAGAGGCATCAAGAGGGAGATAACTACAAGGTACTCACCTGAACAAAATGGGGTAGCTGAAAGAAGGAATAGACTCATTGTAGAAACAGCTAGGTCTATGCTTAATGAAAAGAAGTTGCCTAATTATCTTTGGGCAGAAGGTGTATCCACTGCCACCTATCTCATAAATAGGTTGCCATCCAAATCACTTGATATATGAAGCTTGGCATGGTAAGAGACCTTCTCTGGATCATTGCAAAATCTTTGGTTGTGTAGCATATGTGCATATTCCCTCTCAGGTAAGGGGAAAGCTAGAACCTAAAGCTGAAAAATGTATCTTCATTGGTTATGATTTGAACCAAAAGGGATACAGATTCTACAACCCAACAAACAAAGGCTTCAAGGTAAGCAGAGATGTCATCTTTGATGAGAATGACTCTTGGTATGAGAATGAATGCAGGAAGGTTAGTCTATCCTATGATATGGAAGAAGATTTCCCAAGGCTTGCCAAGGAGGAACCAATCCAGAAAGAAGACTCAAGCTCAGATGATGATAATACAAATGACCTTGAGGAATTCAAGGCATGGAAGTCTAAAGGAAAGATGAAGATGAAGAAGCTAGAGGATATACCAGAATCCTCAACTCAAGCAATGAGGAGATCTCAGAGAGAAAGTAAGAAGCCTATCAGATATGGGTATGACACATCACTTGTAACTAAACATTCTGTATATCTTGCAAAGGATTTGTTGAATGAAGAACCAGGTACCTATGAAGAAGCAATTACCAAACCAGAATGGAAAGGAGCTATGGATGAAGAAATGGAAGCTCTCAAGGAGAGTGATACTTGGGACTTGGTACCCAAGAAGGACACTATGAGGGTGATAGGATCCAGATGGATCTACAAGCTAAAGAGGAATTCTGATGGAACAATAAACAGGTACAAAGCTAGGTTGGTTGCCAAGGGTTTTGCACAAACCCAAGGCATTGATTATGAGGAGACATTTTCTCCTGTGGCTAAGATGCCAACTATCAGAATATTGGTGAGTGTAGCTGCATCCAAGAATTGGAACATGTACCAATTAGATGTCAAGAATGCCTTCTTGAATGGATGGATATCTGAAGAAGTTTACATGTCACAACCACCTGGCTATGAAGATCCCAAGAAGGTAAATTATGTTTGTAAATTGAAGAAGGCTCTATATGGTTTGAAGCAGGCACCTAGAGCATGGAATTACAGGTTGACAACCTACCTCCAAGACCAAGGATTTGTGATGAGTAAAGCAGACACTTCTCTATTCATAAAGAGGAATAGTACAGAGGTAATCTACTTGTGTGTTTATGTTGATGACATCATCATTACAGGCAATGATGTCAATGGGATTAGACACATCAAAGGACAGATGATGAAGGAATTCAAGATCAATGATCTTGGATTATTGAAGTACTTCTTAGGTCTTGAGTTAGTCTACACCAACTCAGGTATATATATCACTCAAAAGAAGTATGTACATGATATGGTCAAGAAGTTTAGCTTGCAGGATGCTAAAGTCTCAACTACTCCAATGGAGGTCAACCTAAAGCTTATTGCTCATGAAGGGGATGAAATACAAGACATTACAGGATATCAAAGTATGGTAGGTAGTTTGAATTATGCTACCTTGACAAGAATTGACATAGCATATGGAGTTAGTGTGCTAAGCCAATTCATGCACAAACCAAGGGTACCTCACCTAGAGGCAGCAAAGAAAATCTTGAAGTATTTGAAGGGAACTCAGAACCATGGTTTGTACTTTCCTTATACATCAAATATTGACATTAAAGTATATTCAGATGCAGATTGGGCAGGATGCAAGGATGATAGGAGAAGCACATCAGGATACATATGTTTTGCAGGTGATAAACCAATTTCTTGGTCAGCCAAGAAACAACCTACAGTGGCATTGTCATCCACTGAAGCAGAGTATAGAGGGCTAGCCAATGCCACTCAAGAAGCTATCTGGTTAAAGCTTTTGTATACAGAGCTAGGCCTATACACTAGGCCTCCAATCATCTTTGGAGACAACACAAGCTCTCTTCACCTTGCAGCTAATCCAATATATCATGCTAGGACAAAACACATAGAGGTTCATTACCACTATGTGAGAGAGAAGTTGCTTAGTAAAGACATTCAATTGACTTATGTGTCTACTAATATGCAATGTGCAGATTTACTCACTAAAGCATTGGATGGAAACAAGCTATGCAGATTCAAATCCATGATTGGATTGGAGGATGTGTTTGAAGACTAAAGATGAAGACTTAAGCCAAAGTGCTTGGCTTGAGGGGGAGCTGTTGGTGCATTTCAAGCCTTCACACTTGGCTTGGAACTTTGGAAGATTAGCTTGGACAAATTTTATCAAGGATTCACTTGAAGGAAATGGCATAGGAACCCATACCTATGATTTATTACTTTTTTCACTTCATTGTAAAAGTCTTAGTGACTTGACATTTAAGAATACACACCTACTTGATTAGTCGTGGAAATTGGATGGTGTAAATGGAGAGAATATTTCCCTACTTTTAGAGGAGTGATTATAGGAGATTTGAACTTGAATTCAAATTCAAATCTCAACTCAACTTCTATAAAAGTCAATGTAAAAAGTCGCAGGTAGTCTAGTCTCATTTGAGCTCACTCCCCGAGGCATTTCACTATTGTAACTCTGTGTGTGTTAGTGCTACTTCATAGCCTAAACCACAACACCTCATTTAGCTATGCTTGTCATGCTAATGAGTCTGTACAACTACATCAATCAATAGAAGTATACACATTCATCATCTCTCGTTTCTCTGAGTTATCTACCCCAAGTCTGTCAACTTCAACAGGGCATATCTCAGGATCTACTGAACCAAATCAAGTGATTCAAAGCACATTGGAACCAGCTCCAAGCATACTACATGCCTACAAAATGTCAAGGTCAAAGGATCAGCCATCGCGGAGAAATATTGCTCGAAGTGACCTCTAGTATTTTCCTGCAGAGCTCCTAAAAAGTCGGGGGTACTTATAGTTTTGCTAAACTTCTTTCTCTGAGTATATTTCATCATTTTATCTCATTCCACTTGCAAATGGTAGCTTGTTAAGCTAATTTAATATGTCCAGAAGGAATTTGATCAATTGTAAGTGTGCTAGTCATACTGAGTGAAAGACTGAGCAGGTGTCAATACCAAATTAGCAAGTTTCCTTGGATTTTTGAAGTCTCAAGGAGTCTGTTTTGATTTGATCATTACACATATCATTTGCAAAGTACATATATGCTTTCTTGGTATCATTTGGAAGCTAATCAAGTGTACTAAGCATATCTGAAGCAAAGGAGGGCTGGAGCAAAGCAGGTCTAGCAGCTTCAACTCAATCTCTTGAGTGCATCCAACCATCTCTCCCAACAATACACACATATACACTTATACATGCACATGCACATACATACATATACACACACATACACATGCACATACATACATCAGAATACATACACATATATACACACACATACACATACGCATACCCACATACACATATACATGCAAACATATACGCATACATATATGTATACATATACACATATACATACATATAACATAAACACACATATACATATCCACATATATATGTACACACACATGCATGCATATACACTCATTCATACAAAATACATGCATTTATCCCACAATAATGTGTAGTTGTGTATATGTGAATATGTGTGTATGTGTAAATGTGTATACGTGAATATGTGTGTATGTGTAAATGTGTATATGTGAATATGTGTGTATGTGTAACTATGTATATGTGTATTTTTTGTGTATGTAGATAATCAGATTATTACTATCAAATACCATTATTTGTAGATTCTGATCAATCATATGGAACTCCACCACCGTCTCCTCATCGTGCAATGACTTTATACTGTATATCAAATATTTAATTTTAAAAATATTTGATGGATACATAACTTTTTTTTTATTTCTTATTATGTGCAGATTTTGATCAATCAGAGGGTACTCCACCACCTCCTACCCATGCAACGACTTCACATGTGTCCTCCGATAGGAATTATGATGAATTTTACTATGAAGAGCATATTATATGTTGGTCTAACTCTTGTTATGGCACGTATCGAAGACCACAATTGGAATGTATTGAACATGAGGTAGAGTATGGTACTTTTGAGCATGCACCATCACCTAGTCAATGTGATAATGCTTGGGTATGTATTTTCTATACATATTAATGTCATTATTCTATTTAAAAAGCATATATATAATCAAATTATTGTTGATATACAAGAATACTTGCTCGATGATGATGATGATGATGATTTTTCTCATAATGTTAATATACCTCGTACACGTCATGGACTTGTTGTTCATCAATTACGAGTAGAGGTTTCTAGAAATCCTCTACCTCTTGGTTTAGAGAATGAAACGGCTGGAGATTATCCATTGCCAGCTCGTGATCGTTCTTTAGTACAAACATATGATAGAAGAAGATATGGAGGATGGAATAGAGGACCACTTCCTTTAGATGGAGAGGTTTTCAACTTTTGGGGTAATCGCTATATGATTGCCCCATCCACTATTAGTAATGTTGGTCGTGGTCTCTTTATTGTAGAGGATTTGTATGTGCCTCCGAACTCTGAAGTCACTCTTATGTCATTTTGTGGTCCTATATATGGATGGGGAGATTGGCATCGACTTTCACGTTATGTTCAAAGCATGAGTACTTATGGAATATGCTTGAACGTAGCATCCCTTACTAGTAGAAGGATTTTACATGCAGAAAATGAAAGATTATATATTGATGGAAGACCTTACACACACGGAAATATAGCAGGTTTAATAAATATTAGTCGAGGGTTACATAATAGTTCAAGGACTAATTGCACATTTGAGGAGCGTGAAAATAGTCATGAATCACCATACATGAGTAGAGATGTATCAAGATACATAGTTGTCAATGCTATTACTACATTACATGCTGGTGATGAACTATTAGTGAATTATGGATGGCGTAGACCTCCAAGAGCACCTTTTAGCTAGAGAGAATAAAAATTTTCTATCCATATTTAATAAGTTATATAGTTAGTTTTATATTTAAAGTTTACTTTTTATTCATTCATGGAATACTAATGAGTTTTATTCATATGTGTAGATTCCAACGTATGATATTGATGATATTCATCCACAACATTCACAATTACTAGTAAGACCTCATTTATCAGAAGCTTCCATGAGGAGGCTACGCAAAACTAATCCTGTGCAATATGCAAAGTTGAAAGATCTATATTCAAAAGACGATAAAGTACAAGATTTGTGTTACAATGATGAAGATGATGGCATGGCAGATTTTATTGAGGATTGGTATCAAAATGACAGTGAGAGCATTGATATTTCTAAAAATGAGAAATATCTTCGAGAGGGATGTCTAAAGCATGTATATGAAGGAAGTCGTTTGACACGACTAAGTGCGAGCTTACTTATTCTCAACCTTCAAAATCGTTTTGGATGGAGTAATGTATCTATTTCGACACTATTAAGGTATAATTTTCAATTTTCTATCTATCTATATATATATATATATATATATATATATATATATATATATATATATATATATATATATATATATATATATATATATATATACATGCAGGTTTTATTCTTACTTTAGATAAGGTAAGAACAAGAACTTGAATTGAATGGATAAAAGTGATCCTCTCAAGCCACCATGATTTCCACTTTGTATCCTAAAGTTCAGATGCTCATCATTGACATGCAAGAGGTTTACTGCATTCCGCAGAAATCATGTTGGTACTAGTCCCTTATAATCAGGTTGCTCTATCTTGAGTAACCTGTGTGCATGCGATTCATCCAGGAACAGTGCCAAATTCTTTGAATAGCAATTATAAACCCACTTCTCACACTTTCAAATTGAACATATGTGTGAATCGATAAATCATTCAATGAAGTTACATACTTCATATCCTCCAAAACAAACAATCATATCCTGCCATCTAAAACAATCAAAATTTGCACGAATATTTTGAAAGATGCATTATTAGTTTTAAAAGATGGGCGGACATAAAGTGTCCATTCAATTCAAGTTCTTGTTCTTACTTTATCTAAAGTAAGAATAAAAACCTTCATGTATATATGTATATTTATTTATTTACTTTTTTTAATATATCTTTTTTTGATAAACTTACAGGTTATTATCTCAAAAGTTTTTAGCAAGTCAGAATATTCTTCCTACCTCACATGATGAAATGAAGAAGATAATCAACAATCTTGGTATAGATTATCAATGTATACATGCATGTCCTAACGATTGTATTTTATATAGAGGTGAATATGCAGACTCTTTGACATGTCCCAAATGTCAATCTCCTCGATATAAGGGCGAAGAAGGTAAAATCCCAAAAAAGGTATTGAGACATTTTCGATTGGCTTCATGGATCAGACATATGTTTCAAAGCCCCGAATTATCAAAGCTTTTGACTTGAGGACATGATCACAAAAGTACTGATGGAATAATCAAAATTTCTCATGATAGTGTTGCTTTTTAGCATATTGATTCTACATGGCCTCAGTTTGCACAAAATCCACAGAATGTAAAGTTAGGAGTTGCATTAGATGGGGTTAATCCATTCTCCATGAAATCCAGTAAATGGTCAACATGGTCAGTGGTAGTCATGAACTACAATCTTCCGCCATATCTTAGCATTAAAAAGGAACATTTAATGATTTCACTTTTAATCCCAGGCAAAAGACAAGTTAAAGATATGAATGTATATCTTGCTCCTCTCATTGACGATCTTCAAGAGTTATGGAGAGGTATTAATGTCATTGATGTATCGAAAAGCATCAATGAAAGACATATTACGGTTCGTGGTATTGTGGCTTGGACTATTCAGGATTTTCCTGGATATGGTGTTTGTTCAAGTATTGATGTAATTTTTTATTCAATATGCATGTAAATAAATATTATTTAATCTAATTATATTTTTATCATTTTCCATGATGCAGGAATATCTCTTAAGGGTTATAAAGCTTGTCCATATTGTGGTGATTGGTTGAGATCAATCTATAGTAAGAATCTCAACAAAAATATTTATCTTCAACATCGATGATTCTTGCCTGATGATCATCCATTAAGATCTAAAAGAGAAGCGATACATTTTAATGGAAAGCTTGAAACAGGTCAGTATCCAAAACCTATGACGCCTATGGATTGGTATAAAAAATGGACAGATGGACCTCTTATAGATCCAAAAGCAGAAATCTTCAGTGATGATTCAGATAATGAGTATGTGAATAGAGGTAAAGGAAAATTGGCACTCGCAGAGAACATGTCAATATGGTATTCTTCGGAGTATTGGAAAGAGTTAAAAGTATGTCATCTTCTTGATGCTATGCATATATTCAAAAATATTGGTTATCCACTATGGCAACATCTTCTTGGACTAAAAGATACCACAACATCAAGGAATGATTTGAAAGATCAAAAATCCAAACCAAAGTTATGGCCAGTTTTTGATAGACATCGACAAGAAACGACTTATGCACCTGCTCCTTGGGTACTTACAACAAAAGAGATACAGACTATCAACAATAGAAGTCAATTGATTAAGACTCCTACATATGGAGCATCGTTTCAAAACATGTTTACTATGGATGATAAGAGCTTATCTGGGTTAAAGACCCATGACTCTCATAACTTTTTGAAACATATTTTACCTTTGGTTATCGATGGATGTACAACGAAAGGAGTACGAGATGTGATCTATCGTTTTGGATCACTTATAAGGTAATTATGATACTTTTGTATTTAATATGTATGAATATTGAATATCTTTTATTTTTTAATTATCTTCTTTATAATTGTTTTTATGATATGTATAGGTGGATTACATCCAAAGAGATCGACAAAAACTCGATCCCACAAAAAAAAATGTGAATGCAAAGAGCTACTATGTTTGATGGAGAAAGAACTTCCTACTTCATTTTTTGATATTCAGGTTCATTTATTAGTCCATCTTGTAGATGAGATAGAGATTGCAGGTGTTGTCAACACTCAATGGATGTTTTGGGTCGAGCGATTTATGGGAATACTAAAAGGTTATGTGCGACAAAGAGCAAAACCAGAAGGATCCATGGCAAAGGGTTGGATGCTTGAAGAGTGCATGTATTACGTTAGTGAGTACCTTGAAAGAGTTTATGAAGAAGCTCCACGTGCATGGACCAACGAGTCTTCTTAAAAAATAACAGATGAGGTATTATCAGGTAAGGGGGTTCCATTCTTATTTACATTTCAAGAAAAAAATGATGTTTCTACTTTTGTAGCATATAATAGCGAATGCATGCAAGCATTCCTTAGGGAGTACGAGGAACTTCAAAATCTCCAAAGTAAAAGGCGAAAAAACAAAAGATCTAAACGTAATCTCGATAATAATGAGATTATAGATATACCTTCTTTCATGGATTGGCTATATAGTCGTTTGCAACGCGCCAATGCAAATAATGAAGAAATCTCAAATGAGCAAAGAGAGTTAATGATAGGTTGTGAACGAAAGGTAATTTTATTAAAATAATATTTTATTTTTTTCATATATGTATGTTAGTTTCTATTTACTAATTGAATCGAATGTTCACTAATATGTGGGCTTTTGGATAGCATATTAGAATCAAAGCCATTGATTCTTTACGTAAAACAGAGGATTTCTTTCAAGCAACTATCATGTGCTAGCTCAAAAGACACGAACCTTATAGATAGCGAACTTGGTTACGTAGGAACTATTGTTGGTATCTACGAAATTTCATTTTGTACATTTAAACAGGTAGAAAAAAGTTTATATATATTTTTTAGAGTTAGTTATTTTTTTAATCACGTAATAATGGGTTTTTGTTGTTATATATTTTGATAGGTCATTTTGAAGGTTGACTGGTTTCGAGCGGAGTATAAAGGTAGTAATTCCACATTAAGAAAGGAATTATCTGGGTTTTGGGCAATTGATTCTTCCAAGGTAATGCGATCTACTAAAGAACCATATATTCTTCCTAGGCATATTGAACAAGCATTTTTTTATAAAAACCCGGATGCTCATCCTTGGTGGCAAGTCATTCATGTGCAACCTAGAGGTAGGTCATTGTTTGAACAGTTTATTGTTAGAGAGATCGAAGAAAGTCCTCTTGATGATTTAGCATCAGATACTGATACATCAACATCTGAAATAGAAATTAGAATCATTATACGTGAATAATGATACTAATCTTTTTGATAAAGAGGATAATTCTCTACATGCTGATTCTACTGATGAGGAAGAGGAATTACCAGAAATAGATATTCATCCATCAATAGATGATGTGATTCATGAAAACATAGATTTAACAATAGAAGAAATATATGAAATCAATAAGGATAATGAAGATGAGACTATATTGATGTCTTACCAAAATGATGGCAATAATGAAAACATGTGAACAGATTAGATAGTAAATTCTACTCTAGTTATAGATCAATAACTTGAAGCTTCTGAATGGATATCAGATAACAGATTTTTTTATTAACTTGAATAACGATGAATCCTACTAGAGAGATGAAATCATGTTCTTCTAAGTTAGAACATGAAGCTCGGAGGTATGCCTAATTATTTTATATATAGCTTTATCTTTGAGGAGCAAATTTTTATCATGTATGTATGCATATGTGTGTGTATTCATGTGTATTATATGTATACATATGTTAGTATGCATATATATGTATTTCATGTATATGTATGTGTTTGCATGTGTGTGATATATGTATACATGTGTTAAATATGCATATGTGTATATATGCATATGCATTTATGTAAAATATTCATGTATTCATGTAATATATGCAATTGTTTATAATTGTGTACATGTATATATGTATATGTGTCTATGTGTAAATATGTACATGTAAATATGTATGCATGTATATATATGTTTATGTGTGCATGTAGGCATGTATATGTGATGTGTACATGTATATATGTATATATGTCTATGTATAAATGTGTACATGTAAATATGTTAGTATGTACATATATATTTATGTGTGCATTTAGGCATGTATGTGTGATGCATAATATATCTACTCCATTTTATATTTATGTATCCTATCTACATGATGTGTATATATCTTTATATATATTATGATCCTCATTGATTTGAGTAGCTATATATAGAGGCATAAGGTTGGGAGGAGAGACATCTCTCTAGTAGGACGTCAGAGGTGTACATATACTTCAAACATATGGCTAAAAGATTGAATTAGAGTTTTTAAATTAGGGGTTTTAAAACCCTAATATCGAAATTAGTGTTTTCAATTTAGGATTTTTGAAATAGGATTTATTTATTTATTTATGCATATGCATGTGTTGTGTATGTATGTGTATCTATATGTGCATATGCATGTGTTGTGTGTGTGTATATATGCATGTGTATATGTATATATGCATGTAAATATGATTATATGAGTCTATGTGTGTGTACATATGATTATGCATGTGTATGTGTATGTGAGTATGTGTACGTGTATGTGTGTATGTGTATGTGTCTATGTGTATTCATTATATGTGTGTAACTGCATGCATGTGTATGTGTGTAAAAATGTGCATGTATGTGTGTGTATGTATAAATGTGCATGTATATATATGTGTGTGTAAATGTGCATGTATGATGTATATGTGTGTATTTATATCTCTAGTCTCAATCTTTTCTCTCTCTCTCTCTCATATACATACATACATGCATAAACACACATACTCATATCCACATATATATACATAAAAGCAATGCATACCGTGCATTATCGCGACGATGAGCCATAAGTGTACGCATCTCTTTTAGACACCACTTAAGCAACCATCCTATCCCAAACTCTGTCTCAAGTGAACTAAGTACATATTTTTTATCCCTCTCATCATGCTCACTACAAAAATAAAAAACATAATGTAAATAAAACATAAGATATTTATTTCAATTTATATGTAAAATTTTTACTTACTTCCATGGTAAGTGGATAAAGCGCAGGTAAGAGTCGCATAGTGCCTGAATTCTTCTCTTGAACTCCAATCCATTCCCTATGTACACAATGTTCCCCTCTCGCTCTATGTCGCACTCTATTCCTAAGGTGCCTATGCATGTCCTCATAGGCAACTCTGCTCTGCTATCACGATTTGGAGGTGGTATAGGTGTCCTGAAAATAGATAGATAAAAATAAATAAAAATATGTGTTATAATATCATTAAAAAAGTTTATGAAAAAAAAACATACCTATGAACAGATAGCTCTCTTCCTGCATGTGGAGCCGCAGAAGAGCCCTCGTTTGATCACTGGGTAAGCATCTGGATCGTATAGTCCAGCTCCTCATCAGACATCTCTGAGTAATCACGCATTATGGCCCCTAGAGTATCAGACGGAACTCTTGCTCTCATAAGACTTTTTATGAGAGTGAGTTTCGCCTTTCTCTCTTTACTGGGATCCATAATACCTAACATATAAAACAAAATTGTTAAAAATCAATATATATACGTGTACATATGTAAGTGTGTATGCCTTAAGCATGTGTATGTATGCATGTTTGTGTGTATGTATGTGTGTGTATGTGTGTGTATGTGTGTAGGCATGTGTATGTGTGCGTATGCATCATTATGTGTGTATGTGTCTATGTGTGTATGTGTGTGTGTATGTGTGTGTATATGTGTGTGTATATGTATGCATGTATGTATGTATGTGATTATGCATATGCATATGCATTATGTATGTATATATATGCATGTATGTGTATGTGCGAGTATGTCTCTCTATGTGTGTGTATGCATATATGTGTGTGTATGCATATATGTGTGTATGTATGCATATATGTGTGTATGTATGCATATATGTGTGTATGTGTGTATGTGTGTGTGTATATGTGTGTATGTGTGTATGTGTGTATGTGTGTGTGTATATGTGCATTATGTATGCATGTAAGTATGTATGTATGCATATGCATATACATTATGTATGCATATGTGTGTATGTGTGTGTATGCATTATGTATGCATATGTGTGTGTATACATTATGTATGCATATGTGTGTATGTGTGTGTATGCATTATGTATGCATATGTGTGTGTATGCATTATGTATGTGTATGTAAGCATGTGCATTATGTATGCCTGTAAGTATGTATGTATGCATATGCATATGCATTATGTATGCATATTTTTATGCATGTATGTGTATGTCTCTCTATGTGTGTGTATGCATATATGTGTGTGAATGTGTGTGTACATGCGTCTGTATGTGTGTATGCATGTGTATGTGTGTGTATGCATCATTATGTGTGTATGTGTGTGTATATGTGTGTCTATGTGTGTGTGTCTATGTGTGTGTGTCTATGTGTATGTGTGTGTATCTATGAGTATGTATGTGTTTACGTGTGTGTATGTGTCTATTTGTGTATGTGTCAGTATGTGTGTATGTATCTATGCATGTGCATTATGTATGCATGTAAGTATGTATGTACATTGTATGCATATGCATATGCATTATGTATGGATATGTATGCATGTATGTGTATATGTGTGTATGTCTCTCTATGTGTGTGTGTATGCATATATGTGTGTGTATGTGTGTATGTGTGTGTATATGTGTCTGTATGTGTGTATGCATGTGTATGTGTGTGTATGCATGTGTATGTGTGTATGTGTCTATGTGTGCATGTGTGTGTATATGTGTGTGTATGTGTGTGTGTCTATGTGTATGTGTGTGTATCTATGAGTGTGTATGTGTTTATGTGTGTATGTGTCTATGTGTGTGTATGTGTCTATGTGTGTATGTGTATGCATGTATGTATGCATATGTATGTGTATGCATGTGTATGTGTGTGTATGCATCATTATGTGTGTATGTGTCTATGTGTGTATGTGTTTGTGTATATGTGTGTGTATATGTGTGTGTGTCTATGTGTATGTGTCGCTACGCATCTATGAGTGTGTATGTGTTTATGTGTGTGTATGGGTCTATATGTGTGTATGTGTCTATGTGTGTATGTGTCTATGTGTGTATGTGTATGCATGTATGTATGCATAGGTTTGTGTATGTGTGTGTATGCATTATGTATGCATATGTGTGTGTATGCATTATGTATGTGTATGTATGCATATGCATTATGTATGCATATGTATGCATGTATGTGTTTGTGTGTGTATGTCTCTCTATGTGTGTGTATGTGTGTATGTGTGTATGTGTGTGTGCATGTGTGTATGTGTGTGTGTATATGCGTGTCTATGTGTGTATGCATGTGTATGTGTGTGAATGCATCATTATGTGTGTATGTGTCTATGTGTGTATGTGTGTGTGTATGTGTGTGTGTATGTGTGTGTGTATATGTGTGTGTATGTGTTTATGTGTATGTGTGTGTGTCTATGAGTGTCTATGTGTTTATGTGTGTGTATGTGTCTATGTGTGTGTATGTGTCTATGTGTGTATGTGTATGCATGTATGTATGCATATGTGTGTGTATGTGTGTGCATTATGTATGCATATGTGTGTGTATGCATTATGTATGTGTATGTATGCATGTGCATTATGTATGCATATGCATTATGTATGCATATGCATTATGTATGTGTTTGTATGCATGTGAATTATGCATGCATATGTGTGTGTATGCATGTAAGTATGTATGTATGTACGCATATGCATATGCATTATGTATGCATATGTGTGTGTATCCATGTAAGTATGTATGGATGTACGCATATGCATATGCATTATGTATGCATGTATGTGTATGTGTGTGCATGTCTCTCTATGTGTGTGTATGCATATATGTGTGTGTATGTGTGTGTGTGTATGTGTGTGTATGTGTGTATGTGTGTGTATATGTATGTGTATATGTGTGTGCATGTGTATGCATTATGTGTGCATGTGTGTATGCAACATTATTTGTGTATGTGTGTATATGTTAGTGTATTTGTGTGTATGTGTGTGTGTGTCTATGTGTATGTGTGTGTGTGTCTATGTGTGTATATGTGTGTGTGTATGCATATGTATGTGTGTGTAAGTGTGTGTGTGCGCATACCTTCCTTCAAGTAGATGTCTCTCTCTCTCTCTCTCTCTTGCACGTGCTCTCTCTCTCTCTCTCTCTCTCTCTCTCTCTCTCTCTCTCTCTCTCTCTCTCTCTCTCTCTCTCTCTCTCTCTCTCTCTCTCTCGCTCTCGGTCTCTTCTTGCTCTCGCGTCCAAATCCTAGCACAAATGTGCCGAGAGAAATCGAATATTTTTTTTTTACATTCCAGAGCGTCACATATGCGATGCTCTTCCGTTTGCCAACACCGCTAATCACGCCGCTAGTCAGCGACGATATTTGCGACGCTATTAATTTAGCGTCGCTTATGCGACGGGTGTCGAAGAAAAAAAAAATAAAAAAAATGTACCGTCGCTTATGCGACGATAGCGTCGCATATGCGACAATAGCGTCGCACAAGCGACGATGCCCGTTTTTTTTCAATTCGGGGGCATCGCTACGCCCCCCTATTTCTTGTAGTGCACATGAATACAAAGATAGATATCATAACCCTCCTCCTCATCACAATGAGGTTTCCACTGTTCTTCATTAATAGCAATGTCCATGGTGGCTAAGATTTTTGCCCAGCCATGAGGCTCAAATTCCTCATTTGGAAAGATCATCGGTGTGTACGTTGGGTCTCTAATTGATCTGTCTCCTTGAGAAGTTCCTTCTTCTCTCACTCTTAGTTGTCTTTCCTCTTCCTGAGCAACCTTGCATATCCACACATGAGTATCTTCATGCATCCAAGATGGATCAGATGAATTTTCAAAATGCATAGAGATTGAATCTTCGTGCGCCTTGTGGATAGGATTCCATTGTAGGGGTGGTAAATCTCTAAAGGTGTAGTACTTCAAATTGATCTTGGTTGTGACCCCTAAGTGCTGCAAGTACAAAGAGTTGGTTCCCCAATCCTGTACTATTTGCAATTTCATAGGAAGGTTCTTCCTAGGATCATCTCATAGACATTGTTTTTGCAAAAGTCACATATAGCAAAGGTGTGTTCAAACTCTAAACCAAAAGTGGTTAGAGTTATCCCTTCGAGCAATCCTAGAGGTCTTTCAACATGGCCATTGATGCTTCATTCTAGTTGGTCTTAATGTGGGTTTTCCCCATTGCTTCCATAAGGAAGTGGTCACAATCGCAACACCCACACCTGAATCTAAGATAGCTTCGGTTGTGTAACCTTGGTAGGTGATTGGAAGATAAGTATTACCTTCTTCACCTTCACTCATATCTCCTATATTGTCTAGAGCTATCTCTGGGACTTTTTGCTTAGAGGGTGCTTTTGACATATTGGAATCAAGTTCTAGAACCTGATCTACCACATGTTTCCATAACTCAGGTTTCACTTTGAGCAGCGCTTCTAAAGTGAGATGACATTGAACCTTAGTTTTCTTCCGACTTCAATGTTTCTTGGAACCACTGAGTCTTCATTTCTTACCAAGATTGTGGGAGCTCTGATCTAAAGAGATTTAGATTCCCATGGTCCTGTGAATTGTGGAAACTCTTGTGAAGAATTGGTCTACTTGGTCTACTTGGTCTCTGTAAATAGAGGGAATGTCTTCGGGAAATTGATCATGAAGGTCATCAATTTTAAGAAAAGGAGGGGGATTCCCCTTCTTCTTGGTCCATTTCTCTTCTTGTATTTCCCACAAGAACTCTTGAGAGTACTCTTGAATTGAAAGAGGTTTTTCAGCATCCATGGAATTAGGAACATAAGTGTTCATTAGTGGTGAGCTTTCTCTTTCAACAACTAGTTGAGCATGTGGAGGTAAAGAAACATGCGGCTTATTTACCGACTGCTCTAATCTTTCTAGTAATCCCTAAAAATGCAAACCCGGTTTGACCAAATTTTTTTAATTGAACAATTGATTAGTCTTGAGCATAGCCTCAGCTAGTTCTACCATTTTCATATACATTTTTTTCCATTCAATCTCTAACTTTGCTCTAGGATAACTCTTTTCTAGGTTTGCCATTGTTGGCCCTTGTTGAAGTCAAGCATAGTAGGCCTTAAACATCATGTGCAAGGCTTCTGGTGTTGGATCTGCAAGAACCGACCCTCATTGTGGTCTATTTACACTGACTAGTGGGGTGGGATGAGGTGTTGTGGATGGAGTTTTGGCATGCGAGGGGTTTTGAGATGCAATATTTGCTATTTTTGTTTTTGCATCTTTCAAGATTTCTTCTAATTCAGATAGCTTTTGTTCCACTTATGATTGGTTCTCTCCCTGGTATCCTTCCATGTTCTTGTTTTCCTCTTACTAGGCTCTCTTGATTCACTTAACTCTGATTGATCAGCTAGTTTCACTTGTTGTAAGGCTTGTGCCCTAGTAACTGCTTGTATAGGAGCCACATTACTGCTACTTGAACTTGAATCCACCACTAAGCCTACCACATTAATGGGTGTAACCTTGAGCGCACTAGAGTGGTTCCTTGGACAGTCTCTCGGGAGATGTTCTTTGCTGCACTCAAGACAAAAGCCTTGTATTGTGATGTTTTTTTTCTTTGTCCAGAAGTCACTAAGTGGGGACATTCACAAATGAAATGGTCACCCTAACATCTAAAATATGGTCCTCTAGGGGCTTGTGGTCTTACTTGTCTTGATTAGGACCTGGGGTTAGGTTTCGTGTACATGACATTGGAGTATTGTGCTCCCAATTTTGTTCCATAGGTAGTGCCTCATATTGATGCGAATAAGTCTCGCTATTTGCAGGTGTCTCTGTGTAATAAGCTTGTGGACTACCTTCATGGGAATAGTTAGAACTTTTAGCATGAAAGTCATTTTCTAAGACCAATAGGTTTATTGGTATCAATGCTCTATTAGGGTTCTCCTTGGCCACTGCATACTTAACTGGAATCACATTGGCAGGAGGTGGTGGTTGGTTTTCTAGGACTAGTTGTGGCCTATATGGTGTTTGATATTTTTGTTGTGGCCTATAATATGACTATTGGTATTGATTCTGATACCTACCCTATTGGTAAGCTTGTAGATAAGTTGGTCTAATAGCATGCCTATTGTATGGACAATCTTGAGTTGTATGGTTTGTGTATTTTCTCCCAATGGTGCAATATGGAGCATTAGGGTTTCCTTGGGGCTAAGCCATCATCGGGAAAACATTAGCCATGTGGTCTCCTCCATAGTTATAACATCGCTTCAATGAGGTGACCCTTGGTGTTTCTCTATTTTGAGCTCCTAACTTCTTGGCAATCTGCTCAACTATCTCATCTATCTCAATGGAGGTTTTGGAGGAATAACTAGTAAAGCTGTGAGAATCCTTATAGAGTTTTGACAATTCTAACTCCTCATCCAAGTTGTCTTCTATATCTATGCACATTCTCAAGCATTGATCTAGTGTGATTGGTTCCTTGAGATACACATATGATCTAAGTTTCCTGCTTAGAAGTCCATCTAAAAACAAGGAAGCTTGCTTTGCTTGTGTAGGTAACGCAGGTGTAGGACATCTCTCCACATATTGTTTAAATCTCTGTCCGGCTAGTCGAACTATTTCCTAGGGTGTCTGCTTAAAGTTGTGGATCAAGGATGATGTGTTATGCGTGATGCCACTCTTGGAGAATTCTATAATCAATTCCTCTAGCACTTGACCTATGTTTCGGTAATTGCAACTGTTCAGGGGCTTAAACCAAGCTAAGGAAGTACCCTTGAGGGTCAAACCAAATGCCTTGAACTCTCTGAACAAGTCCTCAACCTATTCAGCTCTTAGCACTTGTTTGAACTCAGTCGCATGATCATAAGGATCTCTGGACCCATCAAAATAGTTCTTCATTGCCTTGACCACTTGAGAGATTCTAAGGGTTCTTGGGTGCTCTCGGGGTCTAGGTGATGGAAAATCATGCTCATCTCTTTGATGCCTATGCGCTCGAGGTCTCTCTCTTTCAGGTCTTTCACCTTCAAGTCCTAATCTATCTCTACCCACAGTCTGTGTAAAGCTTACCTCCGGTCTCTCTCTGGCTCTTTCCCTCTGGTTTTCATGAGCTTGGGATGATCCTACTCCTTTGAAGCCATGTGAGACATTAGATCTTGACGGAGGGAAAATCAATTCACCGTGCCAAGTATATGCATGTCTGTCATGCTCTATTACCAAGAACATTTTCTCTGATGTGTGACCTAGATAGAAAAGTTTGCCTGGTGTCTCTCTATCTTTGAACTCATAGATGGTGAGTATGCCTATTTTGCTAGGTTGTTCCGACTTGAATCTCCAAAAGTCTTCTTTTGTTTCTCTATTCAAGAATAGCTCTATGCTTTTGTTGTCAAGGGGAATCCAATATGGAGTGATCACCCTAGTTAAGGCTGATTTTCCATGGGGTGTCTTGGGGTTTGGTCCTAGTTCTCCTTGCTCTAGGTCTCCTATCTCATTCTCAAGAATGATATTTCCAAACTCATCTATCCTATTTGGTAGGCTAGTAACCACGTACATGGTTCCTTACTTATCAATATACGACCCCTCTTCGAACTTAAACACTTGATGTTCAAGTCCGAAGGATTGATCGAGATTTTTGAGTTGGACAAATGATTGCCTCATAACATCCTCATAGATATGAGCACCTAATTGATTGGTCCTGATGTATTCAAAGTGTTTTTTTATAGCGACCTTCTGGTGTCTATAGATAGGCAGTGTGTGAGCTACTTGTGGGTCTCTCCATGCCATAAGACATTTTTGAGTCACATGTTTTAGAACTTAGCATGTAGGGATAACCACTAAGTTGTTGTGCCCACGACCTAGCTATATGGTTGACACTGGCCTCAGTTGATCAGATACTTTGTCTATCTTTTCATAGGTGTCTACTTGAACTCAAGTTCATAAGCTTTATCTTCAAGTCCAAAATTTCCCCTTTGTATTGCTCAAGTTGGAGTCCCCTTGGTTTCCTAGTCCCTCCCGAGGGTCAATCTCCAACGAACCCAAAATCACAACAAATGGATTTTGTATGAGAAAGTTATGTCAGTTGAGGGTTCTGGGGGTTAAAATAGGCAAATAGGATCTCTTTGGGATTACTTCAGAACAGATGATACATGATACTTGTGAAGAGATGGACAAGTATGTGTTTGAAGATGAAGAGGTGTTGCAAAATCCTTGATCTACACCAGCCAAATGAACTCTAGGAGTAGATGGTGGGCCCTTTTAGCTTGCCAATGGATGTATTAGACACCCTATGTACCTTGGAAGATCACTCTCAAAAAGATAGATCAAAACAGATAAGTTGGAGTTAGCTCAGACGTGAAAACTTGCTATTCTTGGTTTATACACCTGTCCAGTGTTTTACATAATTCTCTGAGCACAGCAGCAATTAGCTTAATTCCTCTTGGGGAAGTCTAGGTAGCTTAAAGAGCTAACTTTCAAGAGTAATCTCATCAAAAATAACAAAGCACACACTGAGAATGAGTTTTAACAAGTGATGACATCATCCCGATTTTCATGGGCTGCTACAGAAATAGACTAGTGAGCAGAAAAATCCCCATAAATCAAAATGTAGAAATGCAATGATTATGAAAATTTGTATGCTTATACTAGACAGTAAGTTGAATCCAACAAGCTTTAAATCACTGAATTTGGATAAGTAACCACTGAGAAACACCTCTGACAAGATGAGTGAAAAAGTCGGGTACCTGATAGAGAGGTGAAGATGAACAGACCCTGTTGACTTCAAATGAACATAACTGGCGATTGCAACATGGAAATGACATGAAAATTTATGAGCATATAGTAGACTTATAGAGCTAACTTTACCAAGTTAAATCACTGAAAATGATGCACCAAGCTCAGAGAAAACATCTCTGCAAGCTGACTGAGAAAACTGAGAGTAATGGCAGTGAGTAGTACACTTCACAAGAACATGGAAAGATGAACTCAAATAATGATGAAAATGAAAGTATATTGCTTGTACAATACAATGACCTACTGATACATATGTGTGCCTTGTAATCACACCTTGATATGGCATAAATCTCAGCTCTTGGAGGTCTTCATATAGGTCTCTCTAACCACGACTAAAACTGCCATCTATTTATAGTTGAGTTTGGGAGGCTAACTTCCCTCAATCACTCTCCAATCAATCAATGATTGATTTGATTCTCTACCTACCACAAATCACGAATTCGTGGCTCCTCTTTCCATTCTTGATCAAGTGGACTCAACCACTTAAGATTCTCTTACTTTTACATTAAGTAAACTCTTCAAAAGTTACAAGAGGTAATTCACAAGTGAACTTTACATAGTCTTCTTTTTAAAGCTTCTTCTAAGACTTTGTGAGACTCAAGCCAATACTTAGGCTTGTCATAGACTTGCTCCAATAGCTCCCCCTCAAGCCAAGTATGCTTGAGGTCTTCAATCTTCCAAGATTACCTGCAAACCTATCATAGCCTTGAATTTGCAAAGCTTTGTACCATCCAATGCTTTGGTTAGAATATCTGCACATTGTTGATGAGTGGACACATATGATATTTGAATCTCTTTGCTTAGAACCTTCTCTCGTACATAGTGATAATGAACTTCAATATGTTTATTCCTTGCATGAAAAATAGGATTAGCAACCAAATGAATAGAACTCATATTGTCACCAAAAATAGTTGGGAGTTCCAAACTCGAATCCAAGATCTTTGAACAATGTCTTCATCCACATAGCTTCTTGTGTAGCTCTGGCAAGACCTCTATATTCAGCTTCAGTAGAAGAGAGAGCAACTGTGGTTTGCTTCTTGGATGACCATGAAATAAGCTTTGAACCTGCAAAGGTAAGATAACTTGAAGTGCCTTCTATCTTCCTTGGAGCCAGCCCAATCTGCATCAGAAAATAGCTTCAAACCTAAATCAGATACATAAGGATAATAAAGTCCTTCATTTATGGTTCCTTTGAGATACTTGAGAATCCTTTTGGCAGCATCCATATGTGGTTTCCTTGGTGTGTGCATAAATTGGCTTAGCACACTCACACTATAACATATATCTACTCTTGTCAATGTGGCATAGTTGAGACTACCCACTAGACTTTGAAATGATGTGATGTCCTCTATGAGTTCACCTTCATGTGAGCTCAATTTGTGATTGACCTCCATTGGAGTACCTGCAATCTTACAATCTTGCATCTTGAATTTTGCCAACATGTCCTTTCCTTTGAGTGAGAAACAAACCATGATCTTTGTAGACAACTTCCAAACCTAGGAAGTAGGTAAGTGAACCCAAATCACTTATCTTGAACTCTTCTCTCATCTGATCTTTGATCTTCTTCATACCATCTACATCATTTCCTGTCAATATAATATCATCTACATATACACATAGATAGATGACCTCAGAATTACTCTTTTTAATAAAGAGTGAAGGATCTGCCTTGCTTGGTTGAAAGCCTTTGTCCTGCAAGAATGAAACAAGCCTGAAATTCCAAGCTCTTGGAGCTTGCTTGAGACCATACAATGCTTTGTTAAGTTTACACACATAATCAGGATAAACTTGATTCTCAAAACCAGGTGGTTGTGCCATATATACCTCTTCTGTTATCCAACCATTCAAGAATGCATTCTTTACATCTAGTTGAAGTATCTTCCAATTCTTGGAAGAGGCAATACTAAGCAAAACCCTAATAGTAGGCATCTTTGCCACAGGAGAGAAAGTCTCCTCATAATCAATTCCCTGAGTTTGTGCAAAGCCTTTTGCCACAAGCCTTGCCTTATACCTGTTAATTGAACCATCAGAATTTTTCTTGAGTTTATAGACCCATCTTGAGCCTATTACTTTCATGGATGAAGTCTTGGGCACCAAATCCCAAGTGTTGTTTTCCTCAAGTGCTTCAATCTCTTCCTTCATTGCATGCTTCCATTCTGTTTTTGCTTTGGCCTCTTCAAATGATGATGGCTCCTCTTGGTTTATGTCCTGTGCTATGTAGATAGAATGTTTATTTACTAATGAGGTGTCAAACCCATACCTTTCTGGTTTTTTCTTTTCCCTCATAGATCTTCTTAGGCCATGATGTGATGATTCTGCTTCATGTCCAAGTTCTTGCAATTTTGCTTTACCTTTAGACTTCCATGCTTTGATCTTTTCCATGTGAGATTCTTCATCATCCTCTGAGGTGTCTTGTTCTTCAATATTTGATTGTTCTCTACCAAGCTTTGGAAAATCTTCTTCAAGTTCATATGGTAAATTGATCTTCCTGCATGAATCTTCATACCATGAATTGTTCTCATCAAAAACTACATCTCTGCTTACCAAGAATCCTTTGTTGGTAGGGTTGTATAACCTGTAGCCCTTTTGATTGTTGTCATATCCAATAAATACACACCTTTCTGCCTTTGGATCCATCTTGCCTCTAACCTGTGAAGGAACATGAGCAAAAGCAATACATCCAAAAATTTACAATGATCTAAGCTTGGTCTTCTTCCATTCCAAGCCTCATATGGAGTCATCCCATCAAGGTATTTTGAAGGCAACCTGTTAATCAAGTAAGTGGCTGTAGATACAGCCTCAGCCCATAAGTAATTAGGTAAATGTTTTTCATTTAACATAGACCTTGCAGCTTCGACAATTGTCCTATTCCTCCTTTCTGCCACTCCATTTTGCTCAGGAGTGTACCTTGTAGTTACCTCTCTTTTGATTCCTCTTTCTTGAAGAAAAGAATCAAAATCATGGGAGAAGTATTCTCCCCCTCCATCTGACCTTAGCCTTTTTAGTGATTTACCTGTTTGATTCTCCACAAGAGCCAAATATCTTTTGAAACATGAAAAAACTTCATCTTTGTGTTTCATAAAGAATAGGATAGTCCATCTGCTGCAATCATCAATAAAGGAAACATAATACCTTGATCCAGATATTGAAGCTTCCTTGCTAGGTCCCCATACATCTGTATGAACCAACTCCAAGAGATCTCCATGCATATAACCTTTCTTCATGAATGGTAACCTGTGAGACTTTCCAAATTGACATGCACTACACTTATAAATCATATGTTGTTTTGACAAATTAGGAAGTCCAAGTACACTTTGGTCCCTGCAGATTTGCTTTAATGACCTTTCACCAATATGTGCTAACCTTTTGTGCCATACTTCCAATTTTGTGAGTGTCTGACTACCATAATTAAAGAGAGCAATGTTTCTAGTGTCCTGTAATTCAAATGTGAACAATCTACCTGTCTTTTCACCTTTTGCAATTCTTCTGAATCCTTGACTTGGATCTTCAACAAATGCTCCTGCTTTTGTGAACCTGACTTGCAAGCCTTTCTCTACTATCTGCCCAACACTTATCAAATTCTTTGTAATGGTAGGGACATAGAGTACCTTACTGAGTAGGTTGATGTTTCCATCAGGTGCTTTGACATTACCTATTTTCTCCACAGGATGTTTTGTATCATCTCCTGTTTGTACCTCATGCTTATTCCTTGGATCTTCTAAATTTGATAGGAGTGCCACATTTCCTGCCACATGATTTGAACAACCTGAATCTATGTAGAAAACATGCTCATCAGATTTACCTTGTGGCATAGCCATGTTCATGATCAATAATGAATCCTCTTTGTTTGAGTCTTCTGTGTAGTTATTGTAGTCTCTCCTTCCTTTGTAGCCTCCTTGATAGTTTGAATGATTGTAGTTGTTGTAGTTGCCATGGTAGTTGTTGAACCTTCCTCTTGAGTAGCCATAACTTCCTCTATTGTATCCTCTACCTCTTTGATTCCTGGAATTCCTAAAGCAATTTTCAGTTGTATGATTAGTTAATCCACAAATAGAACATGAGTTGGAGTCTTGGGATCTCCCCCTGCCTTGTCTACCTCCTCTTCCTCTACCTCTACCATGTCTTCCTCTACCTGCATAGTTAGCTTGATATGTACCTGCTTCATCATCCACTTTCTTTGCCTTTCCTTTGTTATCTTTAGACTTGCTTTTATCCGTGTATAAAGCTGAAGATTGATTACCTTTAGAGCTTTCTCCATTTTTGATAAGCTTTGCCTCTTGAGTAAGTAGTTGTCCAATGAGTGTGTTGAAATCAGGTACATGCATGTCCATGTACAAATCCATAGCTGTGGTGAATGCTTCCCACTTATCATCTGCCTTCAAGCCATTGATGACCTGCCTTACAATTTGCTCTTCATCTATTACCTCTCCAATGCTTCCCAACTGATCCGCTATGTCCTTGAGCTTTGTGACAAAATCAGTCACATTTTGTTTGGGAGCCTTCTTGAGAGTTGTGAAATCCAGCCATAGTTGATGCTTCTTAGCTTTAGTACTTGAAGAAAAGAAAGCTTCAAGTGCATCCCACACTTCCTGAGATGTCTTACAACTTCTAATGTGAGGCAACAAAAAATCTGAGATAGAGTTGAGGAGATAAGACCTTGCAAGTGCATCCTTGGAGCACCATGTGCTCAATCTTTCTTGCTCTTCTTGTGTTGGTTGACTTTTGTTCCTGAAACTTGGCATAACTTCATCTCCAGCCACATAACCATATAAACTTCTACCTTGGAGATAGGCTTCCATTCTTAATGACCAAGCTGAGTAGTTACCTCTGTCTAATTTGTCAATTGATGAAGGAAATCCATCTGCCATGTTGTCCAACCTTGCTCTGATACCACTGTGAAGAGATGGATAAGTATGTGTTTGAAGATGAAGAGGTGTTGCAAAATCCTTGATCTACACCAGCCAAATGAACTCCAGGAGTAGATGGTGGGCCCTTTTAGCTTGCCAATGGATGTATTAGACACCCTATGTACCTTGGAAGATCACTCTCAAAAAGATAGATCAAAACAGATAAGTTGGAGTTAGCTCAGAGGTGAAAACTTGCTATTCTTGGTTCATACACCTGTCCAGTGTTTTACATAATTCTCTGAGCACAGCAGCAATTAGCTTAATTCCTCTTGGGGAAGTCTAGGTAGCTTAAAGAGCTAACTTTCAAGAGTAATCTCATCAAAAATAACAAAGCACACACTGAGAATGAGTTTTAACAAGTGATGACATCATCCCGATTTTCACGGGCTGCTATAGAAATAGACTAGTGAGCAGAAAAATCCCCATAACTCAAAATGTAGAAATGCAATGATTATGAAAATTTGTAATGTTATACTAGACAGTAAGTTGAATCCAACAAGCTTTAAATCACTAAATTTGGATAAGTAACCACTGAGAAACACCTCTGACAAGATGAGTGCAAAAGTCGGGTACCTGAAAGAGAGGTGAAGATGAACAGACCCTGTTGACTTCAAATGAACATAACTGACGATTGCAACATCCAAATGACATGAAAATTTATGAGCATATAGTAGACTTATAGAGCTAACTTTACCAAGTTAAATCACTGAAAATGATGCACCAAGCTCAGAGAAAACATCTCTGCAAGCTGACTGAGAAAATTGAGAGTAATGGCAGTGAGTAGTACACTTCACAAGAACATGGAAAGATGAACTCAAATAATCATGAAAATGAAAGAACTAGATGGTCATGATACATGATACCAGAATTTGGTGATACTTGGACTTCACGATACCAACCTTCGTGATACACGAGACTTGGGGATAAGCGATACACGATACCAATGGATCCACGATATGATACTTGTATACTCACGATACACGATACTTATGAAGTATTGTGATACACGATATGGCTCTCCATGATAGGCGATATTAGGTAAATGACGATACACGATACATAGGGGGTGATACGATACCTAGCCTGATCAGGATACATGATACTTGCACTCAAACGATACGATACTCAAAGGTCATGATACAGATACTAGATGTTCGCGATACACAATACCAAAATTTGGTGATGCTTGGACTTCACGATACCAACCTTCATGATACACAATATTTGGGAATTATCTCGATACATGATATAGTGATACACGATACCAAATATTATGCGATATGATACTTGTGTATTCATGATACACGATACTCAACAAGTATTGTGATACACGGGAGTTCTAATATCCCGATACTTGAACTCAATCGGACATGATACTTGGAGTTTTTGAAGTCCAAATTCAAAACTTTTGTAGATATTTGTACCGTATGTCCTCCTTGTCAATTCTATATGTCTCTAGATGCAGTCACCCTCCAAACTCAAGACACAGGCCTCGTGATACTTGTTGCAGGTTGTTTTAGGCTACGATACTATCACTCAAATTTTGGTGTATTAAGAGTGTGAAACTCAATTTTTCCTCCACACTTCAGCTCTAAACTTTTGAACTCCTTGCACAACCAAGAATGAAGAAGAAGAGGTCAAAATAGGGAATGTACAGTCAAAAAAGCAAAAAAAAATATGAGAAGATGAAGATTGGTGATGATGATGGTGATGTAGGTGGAGAAAATCCAGAAAATAAACTAAAAAGTAATACTTGTTACCTCCCAATGTAGCTTCTCTACATCTTACCATCACAATGCTTATCCTCAAAGCTCTCTCCCGACGACGGTACCAAATTCGGTGTCACTCTAGCACAATGGTAAGTACCAATGTGAGGAGATTCACCTAATAAATGTCAATCCGTGGAGACGTGAGGACTGGTATGAAGACCATGAGCAAGTGAGGGCACAAGTGTGTGAGTGAGAAGCACACAAGCATGCACACACATACACACACACGTGCACACAAGGTAAGAGCAAAGAGAGGAACAGTGGAAAGCTTCGATTACAAAAGAACTCTCCTACAAAAGCTCAAATCTCTAAAGAAGCCAACCTCAAAAATGGGCTCCCTAGCTCTTTTTATAGTTTTTTGAGTATTTTTGCTCTATCCAAACCTAGTGTCTCGCCTAGTTAAAAATTAAGTTCCACGGCTTGTTTGAGGGCTCAAACACAGTCTAAAAATTATGAAAATTGGTACGATGATACTTCTAGTACTCCCAAAGCTTGAGGAAACCTTGTCTTGAATAAAATGGAAAAAAATGTGAAATGATATTTACAATGGTTTTTAGTGATAAAAATCACTATTTTTATAGGGATTTCTTCTGAAAATTTGACATGTACTTATTTGAGCTCCCTACGTGCTCTCTCTTCTTGTGTGTCCACTTCTTTGACATGCTCCCATGCTTTGTGCTTGACCTTGAGTTCCAATAGTGTCCCACTAAAGTGCTATAGTCTATCACTCCATATGAGGCTTGCCATGGTCACAAGTCATCTGTTGCTCATCTACGTGTTTTTGGTTATTTGGCATATGCATTAGTGCTTGAACAACATCGCAAAAAAATGGATGATAAAGAAATAAAAAATATATTTTTTTATTATAGTTCTTGTTGGTGCAATTTACAAGCCTATGCATTTGGCTTGTAGTCCATACACATATGAAGATGCATAGGAATCAATGCTAATGGTTAATTACCATTTTATCCTTTTGTAAAAGTTATGTTTGACTTAGAATCTTTGTAAACACCTACCAAGAAGAACTCATGGAAAAGTTAGGAGTTGATTGATGAAATATCTCCTATAATGGAGGATCACTTTTTAGAGAGAGCCAACAATTTGAATTCAAATTCAAATTGGAAGTGAACATCTATATAAACCTTCAAGAAAAAGTCGCAGGTATGCAAGTCACGATCCGAGCTCTTCGGTCTCATTTCTGAGTGTGTGTGTGAGGCATACACTCTAGCCCACACCTCTCTGCACCATTGGGTAATGATATTCATGCCAATGGCATTGTACACAAGTGTTCATTAATACATATATCTACATTGTTCATTTCTGAGTTCTCTGTCATAGTGCCTGAAAGTGTGTCAACTTATGGAGATCATATCTCACTCATTTCTCCACCAAATTAAAAGATCTATAGCTTCTTGGAACCAGCTCAAAGTAATCTATGTGCTATCAGAATCTAAAGTTTTTTTATTCAGCCATTTTAGAGAAAAGTCTGTCGAGGTGATCACTGGTCGAAATTTGCAACCATCCTAAAATATCGGGGGTAAAGGTTTACTTGCTAAATTAATTTCTCTGAGCATAGTTAATCTTTTTAAGTGATTTCCACTTGGAATAGTTAGATTGCTAAGATAATTAGATACCCCTAAAAGGAAGTTTTCCAATTCCTACTGTGCTGGTCATACTGATCAAAAGATGTAGTAGATGTAGAGTAAAAAATAGAAGGTTTTTCTTGAAGACTTGAAGTTCAAAGTTGTCTATTTTGATTCTATCTTTTCCTATATCATTTCCAAAGTACATATGCCATTTTGTGGTGTCATTGGAAAGCTAACAAGGTTCACTTATCAACCTCTGAAGCATTAAAGGGCTGGTACAAAGCAAGATTTGGCAGTAACCTACTCATTCTCTTGAAGTATTCATCCATCTTTCCCAACAGTGGTATCAGAGCAAAGTCAAGGTAAAATGGGAGATGGTTTTCCTTCATTTATTGATAAATTGGATAGGAACAACTATCAGGGATGGTCTCTAAGGATGAAGACATACCTACAAGGAAGGAGTCTTTATGGATACATCTCAGGAGATGAGGAATTGCCCTCATTCAAAACCAGAGGACTACCAACAAAGGAAGAACATGAGAAGCTCAACACATGGTGTGCCAAGGATGCATTAGCAAGGTCTTACTTACTCAACTCCATCTCTGATTTTCTTTTGCCACATATTAGAAACTGTAAGACATCCCAAGAAACTTGGGAAACCTTGTCATCCTATTTTTCAAACACAAGGGCCAGAAAAAACCAATGGTGGATTGAATTCAACACACTAAGGAAGGAACCTAAGCAAGCTATTTCAGAGTTTGTGACTAAGATTAAAGATGTAGCAGATCAGCTAGCAAGCATATGAGAAGAGATTGAAGAAGAGCAGATAGTAAGGCAAGTGATCAATTGGATTAAAGGTGATGACAAATGGGAAAGCTTCACCACTGCCATGGCCCTATACATGGACATGCAAATTCCATATCTTACAACTCTCATGGGGCAACTATTCACTCATGAAGCCAAGCTCAACAAGAATGGAGACTAATCCAAAGGTAATAGCTCTTCTACCCTATACACTGATAAAAGTACGTCTAAAGATAAAGGCAAGAACAAGAAAGGAGAGGATGAAGGCACTACCTCCCAAGTCAACTATGCAAGGAGAGGTAGATCATCAAGAGGAAGGGGCAGAGGAGGTAAGCAAGGTAGGGGGAGATCCTATAACTCCCTCACCATGAAACATTTGTGGTTTATCAAATCATACTACAAATGAGTGTTCAGGAACTACAAGAATCAAAGAGAAAGAGGATATCAAAGAGGTGGATACTCACAATCAAGAGGCAGATTCAACCATCATCAAGGATACAACAACAACTACAATAACAACTACAACAACAACTACAATGGGCAACTATCAAGGAGGATTCAAATCTAGAAAGGATTACAACAACTATACAGAAGGGCAAGATGATTCTCTTTTGATTATGAACATGACTTCAAACCAGGTGCAAATGATGACCATCTCTCCTACATTGACTCAGGATGCTCAAATCATGTGGCTGGCAATGTAGCTCTACTCTCTCACCTTGAAGAACCAAAAGGTAAGCATCAGGTACAAACAGGTGATGACACCAAGCACTCAGTAGTTAAAGTTGGAAATGTTAGACTTGTGATGGGAATCAGAACTTGTTGAGTAGGGTACTATATGTATCAACCATTCCAAAAACTTGATGAGTGTTGGACAGATTGTGGAAAAAAGGTTTCCAGGTTACATTCAACCAATTTGGAGCATTTGTGGAAGATCCTAAGCAGGGATTCAAGAGAATAGCTAAAGGAGAAAAAACAGGTAGACTTTTACTTTTGAGCTAGAAGACACAAAGAATATTTCACTCTAAAAATTATAAAGATAAAACACTTTTAGAGCTTGAGATTTGGCATAAGAGATTAGGGCATGTAGGAGAAAGAACCTTGAAACAAATATGCAGGGATCAATGTGTAATTGGAATACCCAATGTTTCCAAACAACACATGATATATAAATGTGGTGCTTGTCAGTTTGGGAAGTCACACATGTTACCCTTCTCAAGGAAAGGCTACATGCATGAGGACTACCTAGAACTTGTCCATACAGATGTATGGGGACCAAGCAAAGACCCCTCAATCTCAGGATCAAGGTACTATGTATCTTTTATTGATGATTATAGCAGGTGGACTGTATTGTACTTTATGAAGCACAAAGATGAAGTGTTCAATTGTTTTAAAAAGTATCTTGCACTTGTTGAGAATCAGACAGGGAAGAATCTAAAGAGGCTAAGGTCAGATTGAGGAGGTGAGTACTTCTCCAATGAGTTTTAAGCATTTTTGCAAGAACAGAGGAATCAAGAGAGAAATCACCACAAGGTATACTCCTGAACAGAATGGGGTAGCTGAGAGTAAGAAATAGGTTGATTGTTGAAACAACTAGTTCAATGTTAAATGAAAGAAATTACCTAACTATTTATGGGCAGAGAGTGTATCTACTACCACTTACCTCATAAACAGATTACCTTCTAAGTCCCTTGATGGGATGACTCCTTATGAAACATGGCATGGTAAGAGACCCTCACTTGATCATTGCAGGACCTTTGGATGTGTAGCATATGTAGAGATTCCTTCTCAGATAAGAGGTAAGCTAGACCCTAAAGCTAAGAAGTGCATCTTTATTGGATATGATCTAAATCAGAAAGGGTACATGTTCTACAACCCTTCAAATAAGGGATTCATGGTTAGTAGAGATGTTGTCTTTGATGAAAATGATTCTTGGTATGAGAATGAATGAAGGAAGTTTAAACTACCCTATGACTTGGAGGAGAGTTTCCAAGTCTTGCTAAGGAAGGAACCTACTCAGAATGAAGACACCAATTCAGATGATGAAGACATTATCAATCTTGAAGAACTCAAGGCGTGGAAGTCCAAAGGCAAACTCAAGATGAAGAAGCTTGAAGACATACCTGAATCTTCAAATCAGTCAATCAGGAGATCACAAAGGGAAAGCAAAAAACCTATCAGATATGGGTATGACACCTGTCTTGTTACTAAGCACTCTATTTATCTTGCCAAAGATTTGTCAATTGAAGAACCAGTATCTTATGAAGAAGCAAAAACTAAGGCAGAATGGAAGGAGGCTATGGATGAGGAGATTGAAGAACTTAAAGAAATGGCACATGGGAACTAGTACCAAAGAAAGAGTCTATGAAGGTAATAGGATCCAGATGGATCTATAAAATCAAAAGAAATTTTGATGGGTCAATAAACAGGTACAAAGCCAGATTGGTGTCCAAGGGTTTTGCACAAACCCAAGGCATTGACTATGAACAAATATTCTCACCTGTAGCCAAGATGCCATCCATAAGAGTGTTGAGAAGTGTGGCTGCATCTAAGAATTGGAACATGTATCAGCTAGATGTAAAAAATGTTTTTTGAATGGATGGATTTCAAAGGAGGTATATATGTCACAACCTCCTGGCTATGAGGATCAAAACAAGGTAACATATGTATGCAAATTAAAAAATGCTCTTTATGGATTAAAGCAGGCACCTAGGGCATGGAATCACATGTTGACCACATACCTGCAAGACCAAGGTTTTCTCATGAGTAAGGCAGATAATTCTCTATTCATGAAGAGAAGTAATTCGGAGGTAATATACCTATGTGTATATGTTGATGATATCATACTTACTGGTAATGATGTCAATGGAATCACACAAATCAAGAACCAGATGATGAAGGAGTTTAAGATCAGTGATCTTGGTTTACTAAAGTATTTTCTTGCACTTGAGTTAGTCTATACTAAATTTGGAATCTATATTACTAAAAAAAATACATACAGGATATTTTGAAGAAGTTTCATTTGCAGGATGCCAAAGTTGCAAGTACTCCAATGGAGGTAAATCTAAAAACTAAGTGCCCATGAAGGTGATGAAATTGATGACATTAAAGGTTATCACAGCATGGTGGGGTAGCTTGAATTATGCTACCTTGACATGGATAGATATTGCATATGGAGTTAGTGTGCTAAGTCAGTTTATGCACAAGCCTTGAGCACCTCACTTGGAGGCTGCCAAAAGGATATTAAAGTATCTCAAGGGTACACAACATCATGGTTTGTATTTCCCTTACACTTCAGATTTGGATATTAAGATCTATTCAGATGCTGATTGGGCAGGATGCAAGGATGATAGGAGGAGTACTTCAGGATACATTTCATTTGTAGGTGATAAACCAATATCATGGTCTTCAAAGAAGCAACCTACTGTTGCTTTATCTTCTACAGAGGCACATTATAGAGGATTGGCAAATGCCACTCAAGAAGCCATAGGATCAAGTTATTGTATACAGAATTGGGTTTGTATACTAGCTCACATTGATATTTGGAGATAATACAAGCTCACTTCACCTTGCAGCTAATCCTATTTATCATGCTAAGACCAAACATATAGAGGTCCATTACCAATTATGTGAGAGAAAAAACTATTAAGCAAAGACATTCAACTAACATATGTATCAACGAAATACAGTGTGCAAATTTGTTAACTAAAGCATTGGATGGAACCAAAATTTGCAGGTTCAAATCAATGATTGGATTGCAGGATATACATGAAGACTGAAGAATGAAGATCAAGCCAGAATGTTTGGCTTGAGGGGGATTTTTTGGTGCAATTTACAAGCCTACACATTTGGCTTATAGTCCATACACATATGAAGATGCATAGGAATCAATGCTAATGGTTAATACCATTTTATCCTTTTGTAAAAGTCATGTTTGACTTAGAATCTTTGTAAACACCTACCAAGAAGAACTCGTGGAAAAGTTAGGAGTTGATTGATGTAATATCTCCTATAATGGAGGATCACTTTTTTGAGAGAGCCAACAATTTGAATTCAAATTCAAATTGGAAGTGAACATCTATATAAACCTTCAAGAAAAAGTCGCGGGTATGCAAGTCACTTTTCGAGCTCTTCAGTCTCATTTCTGAGTGTGTGTGAAGCCTACTGTAGCCCACACCTCTCTACACCATTGGGAAATGACATTCATGCCAATGGCATTGTACACAAGTGTTCATTAATACATATATTTACATTGTTCATTCTTTAGTTCTCTGTCATAGTTCCTGAAAGTCTGTCAACTTGTGGAGATCATGTCTCACTCATTTCTCCACCAAATTCAAAGATCTATAGCTTCTTGGAACCAGCTCAAAGTAATCTACATTCTATCGAAATTTGAAGGTTTTATATTCAGCATTTCAGAGAAAAGTCCGTCGAGGTGTCACTGGTTGAAATCTGCAACAATCCTAAAATATCGAGGGTAAAGGTTTACTTGCTAAATTAATTTCTCTGAGCATAGTTAATCTTTTTAAGTGATTCCACTTGGAATAGTTAGCATCCTAAGCTAATTAGATACCCTAAAAGGAAGTTTTCCAATTCCTATTGTGCTGGTCATACTGAGGAAAAGATGCAGCAGATGTAGTGTCAAAAATAGAAGGTTTTCTTGAAGAGTTGAAGCTCAAAGTTGTCTGTTTTGATTCTATCTTTTCCTATATCATTTCCAAAGTACATATGCCATTTTGTGGGTGTCATTGGAAAGCTAAGAAGGTTGACTTATCAAATCTGAAGCATTAAGGGCTGGTACAAAACAGGATTTGGCAGTACCTACTCATTCTCTTGAAGTATTCATCCATCTTTCCCAACAGTTCTGAAAGTTAAGGCTATCCTCTATATCATCCACAAACTAAACGCACTTTGGTTAGTCGTGATGTCGTTTTTGTGGAAGATGCTATTCAGCTATTACTTTCATGTACTAAGGAGACATCTGTTAGCTCCAAAGGCATGTATGATACTTTGTTACCTCTTTTTACAGGTGGATAGTCTAATGCTGGTCCTAATGAGGCAACTTCTTAGCCTTTGCACGTTTCATGTGATGATGTGGATCATTCCATTTCTTATGCCGATTTACATGATGCACTTGTTGATGAGAGAGTTGATATTGAGCAGGAAAAAACTATGCCAAAATGGTTGGTGCAGACTTTTCGTGACAGCAAATTTAATGCACCTCCATCATATTGTACTCGATCAAGCTCTCATAGTGCTTCTTTTGCATCAGATTGCTATGCTATGGTTGCCTCTAGTCTCTATGATGAGAATGAGCCTTTTTTGTTTGATGAAGCACAAAATTGTGAAAATTGGATGGTTGTTATGCAATCTCAATATGATGCTATAATGAAGAATGGTACTTGGTCTTTATGTGGCTTTCCTCTTGGCAAGAAGGCCATTGGCACTAAGTGGGTAGACAAGCTGAAGTGTAAGCCCAATGGAACAGTTGATAGGTATAAAGCTAGGCTTGTTGCAAAGGGTTATGTGCAGGAAAGAGGCATTGATTTTGATGAGACCTTTGCACCTACATGCCGAATGACTACTGTTCATAGCATCTCTGCACTTGCAGCTCATCATGGTTGGAATGTACATCAGTTGGACATTAAAAAATATTTCTGAATGGTGACTTGCATGAAGACGTATGTTTTTCAACCTCATGGCTTTGTGCAAAGAGGGCATGAAACCTAGGTGTGCAGCTTAAAGAAGGCGTTATATGGTTTAAAGGAGGCACCACGTGCTTGGTATGAAAAGATACGTGCCTATCTGATTGCACATGGTTTTTGAGAACATTCCAACAAAAAGAACCTTATATGTTAAGCGTGAAATGATGTACTCTGATCATTGTTGTGAGGCTTTTTTGCATGCCTCATTTGAGGTGTCTCATTTGGGGCATTTGCATCATTATTTGGGCATTGAGTTTATGAAAGTTGATGGTGGAATAGCTTTGTGTCAAATGAAATATATTGACACATTGTTTTAGTGTTTTGGTCTTGAGGACTATAAGCCTATTGCAACTCCTATGGAGATAGGTTTACAATTGAGTCTTCATGATGCTGGAGATGCATTTGATGATGTTGTCTATTAGCAGGTTGTTGGATGCTTGATTTACTTATGCATTATTTGGCTAGACATTCAGTTTGTTGTTTCACAAATGAGCAGGTTATGCATTGCCCAGGTGTCAAGCATTGACAGGTGGCTAAGCGCATCTTTCACTACTTGAGTGGTAGCCAACTACTTGGATTGTTTTATCTCAAGGGGGGATCACTACCGCAAGATTTGCATGATTTTTCTTATAGTGATTGGGTTGGTTTCTATGACGCTTGTGTATCCACTAGTGGCTTTTGCTTCATGCTTCGTAGCTCATGTATATCTTGGTTGAGCAAGAAGCAGCCAACTATGGCCACTTCTAGTTGTGAGGTTGTGTATAGGGTAGCTTTCACAGCGAGTGTTGAGTGTGTGTGGCTCATACGTCTTATGATTGATTTGGGTGTTGGTCAATCTTCTGCCACCACCATCTTCACTGATCGTCAGAGCACATTGGCAGTTGCGAGGAACCATGTGTTCCATGCTTGCACTAAGCACACTGAGGTGCATTATCATTATGTCAAAGAGACATTCTCTGCTGGAGAGATGAGCTTGGCATATGTTGCCCACACAAGAGAACATTATTGACCTTTTCAAGAAGGATATGCCTAGGGAGAAGTTTGAAGCTTTCTGCAAAGCTTGGGCTTACTTCCTTTTGTGGATTGATTCCACATAGCTTGGCACTTCCTTATACATGAGTGACAGCTCCTTGTTCACCGCATCATTCCTAGGGGGGATTTTTTGATATATTTAGGTAGTGATGTGTGTGAACACACTAGGACAGCTGGGGCACTTTTTTCCCTCTTTAAGAGGTCCCCCCCCTTGTATATACACCTATGGCCTTATCGGGTTACTTATCTTTGTACATTCTAGTAGTAACACATTGACTATTGTGTATTGTGTGTTGGTGCATTTCAAGCCTTCACACTTGCCTTGGAACTTTGGAAGATTAGCTTGGACAAATTTCATCAAGGATTCACTTGAAGGAAATGGCATAGGAACCCATACCTATGATTTATTACTTTTTTCACTTCATTGTAAAAGCGTTAGTGACTTGACATTTAAGAATACACACCTACTTGATTAGTCGTGGAAATTGGATGGTGTAAATGGAGAGAATATCTCCCTAGTTTTAGAGGAGTGATTATAGGAGATTTGAACTTGAATTCAAATTCAAATCTCAACTCAACTTCTATAAAAGTCAATGTAAAAAGTCGCGGGTAGTCTAGTCTCATTTGAGCTCACTCCCCGAGGCATTTCACTACTGTAACTCTGTGTGTGTTAGTGCTACTTCATAGCCTAAACCACAACACCTCATTTAGCTATGCTTGTCATGCTAATGAGTCTGTACAACTACATCAATCAATAGAAGTATACACATTCATCATCTCTCGTTTCTCTGAGTTATCTACCCCAAGTCTATCAACTTCAACAGGGCATATCTCAGGATCTACTGAACCAAATCAAGTGATTCAAAGCACATTGGAACCAGCTCCAAGCATACTACATGCCTACAAAATTTCAAGGTCAAAGGATCAGCCATCTCGGACAAATATCGCTCGAAGTGACCTCTGGTATTTTCCTGCAGAGCTCCTAAAAAGTCGGGGGTACTTATAGTTTTGCTAAACTTCATTCTCTGAGTATAGTTCATCATTTTATCTCATTCCACTTGCAAATGGTAGCTTGTTAAGCTAATTTAATATGTCCAGAAGGAATTTGATCAATTGTAAGTGTGCTGGTCATACTGAGTGAAAGACTGAGCAGGTGTCAATACCAAATTAGCAAGTTTCCTTGGATTTTTGAAGTCTCAAGGAGTCTGTTTTGATTTGATCATTACACATATCATTTGCAAAAGTACATATATGCTTTCTTGGTATCATTTGGAAGCTAATCAAGTGTACTAAGCATATCTGAAGCAAAGGAGGGCTGGAGCAAAGCAGGTCTAGCAGCTTCAACTCAATCTCTTGAGTGCATCCAACCATCTCTCCCAACAGTGGTATCAGAGCAAATAAGGTAAAGATGGGAGATGGTTTTCCTTCATTCATTGACAAATTGGACAGGAACAATTACCAAGCTTGGTGTCTAAGGATGAAGACCCTATCTACAAGGAAGAAGCTTATTTGGATACATATCAGGAGATGAGGAATTGCCCTCATTCAAAGCTAGAGGACTACCCACCAAGGATGAACAAGAGAGGCTCAACCAATGGTGTGCAAAAGATGCTTTGGCAAGGTCTTACCTTCTTAACTCTATATCTGATTTCCTTTTACCTCATATAAGGAACTGTAAGACTTCCCAAGAGACTTGGGAAACTCTGTCAACATATTTCTCTTCCAACACAAGGGCCAAGAAGAATCAACTGTGGATTGAATTCACAACTCTTAGGAAGCAGCCCAAGCAATCAGTCTCAGAGTATGTGACCAAGATTAAAGATGTGGCAGACCAATTAGCAAGCATTGGAGAGGAGATTGAAGAGGAGCAAATAGTCAGGCAAGTAACAAATGGACTCAAGGCAGATGATAAGTGGGAAAGCTTCACCACTGCAATGGACCTCTACATGGACATGCATACCCCAAATCTCACAACACTCATGGGCCAACTATTCACACATGAAGCAAAGTTTACAAAGGCAGGGGATCAATCAAAAGGTAACAACCCCTCTGCTCTATATACTGATAAGAAGGTTAAGGATAAAGGTAAAAGTAAGAAGGTTGATGAAGAAGGTTCTACCTCCCAAGCAAACTATGCAGGGAGAGGTAGATCCTCAAGAGGTAGGGGCAGAGGAGGTAAGTCAGGTAGGGGAGACCCTACAACTCATCCCCATGCAACATTTGTGGATTGTCCCAATCATACCACAGATGAATGCTACAAGAACTACAAGAATCAGAGAGGAAGAGGCTATCAAAGAGGTGGATACTCTCAAGAGAGAGGCAGGTTCAACCAACACCAAGGCTACAATGGATACAACAATCAATACAACAACAATTACAACCACAACCACAATTGTAATCATCAAGGTGGATTCAGAAATAGAAGAGATTACAACAATTACATAGAGGAGCAAGATGACTCCCTATTGATCATGAATATGACCTCCAAGGCAGGTACAAATGATGATCATTTATTTTATATTGATCAGGATGTTCTAACCATGTAGCTGGTAATGTGGCACTACTCTCTGATTTAGAAGAACCCAAGGGCAAACATCAGGTACAGACAGGTGATGATACTAAACATTCTATTGTTAAGATTGGAAATGTAAAGACATGTGATGGTAACCAGAACCTATTGAGCAGGGTACTCTATGTACCAACCATCACCAAGAATCTAATGAGTGTTGGTCAGATTGTGGAGAAAGGGTTACAGGTCAGGTTCACTCAACATGGAGCATATGTGGAAGACCCAAGACATGGTTTCAAAAGAATTGCCAAGGGGGAGAAATCAGGTAGATTGTTTACTTTTGAGCTAGAAGACACCAAGAACATTGCTTTATATAATTACAAGGATCAAACACTTTCACAGTTAGAAATATGGCACAAGAGGTTAGGTCACATAGGTGAAAGAACCCTAAAGCAAATGTGCAGGGATCAATGTGTGCTTGGGATACCTAATGTATCCAAACAACACATGATTTACAAGTGTGGTGCTTGTCAGTTTGGTAAGTCTCACAGGTTGCCCTATTCAAGGAAAGGTTTCATGCATAAAGACTACCTAGACTTGGTACACACAGATGTTTGGGGACCTAGCAAGGATCCCTCCATTTCAAGTTCAAGGTACTATGTGTCCTTCATTGATGACTAGAGCAGGTGGACTATCTTATACTTTATGAAACATAAAGATGAAGTGTTTAATTGTTTCAAGAGGTATCTTGCACTTGTTGAAAACCAAACAGGAAGAAGCTTGAAAAGGCTAAGGTCAGATGGTGGAGGAGAATACTTCTCAAATGAGTTTGAAGATTTCTTGCAGGAAAGAGGCATCAAGAGGGAGATAACTACAAGGTACTCACCTGAACAAAATGGGGTAGCTGAAAGAAGGAATAGACTCATTGTAGAAACAGCTAGGTCTATGCTTAATGAAAAGAAGTTGCCTAATTATCTTTGGGCAGAAGGTGTATCCACTGCCACCTATCTCATAAATAGGTTGCCATCCAAATCAACTTGATATATGAAGCTTGGCATGGTAAGAGACCTTCTCTGGATCATTGCAAAATCTTTGGTTGTGTAGCATATGTGCATATTCCCTCTCAGGTAAGGGGAAAGCTAGAACCTAAAGCTGAAAAATGTATCTTCATTGGTTATGATTTGAACCAAAAGGGATACAGATTCTACAACCCAACAAACAAAGGCTTCAAGGTAAGCAGAGATGTCATCTTTGATGAGAATGACTCTTGGTATGAGAATGAATGCAGGAAGGTTAGTCTATCCTATGATATGGAAGAAGATTTCCCAAGGCTTGCCAAGGAGGAACCAATCCAGAAAGAAGACTCAAGCTCAGATGATGATAATACAAATGACCTTGAGGAATTCAAGGCATGGAAGTCTAAAGGAAAGATGAAGATGAAGAAGCTAGAGGATATACCAGAATCCTCAACTCAAGCAATGAGGAGATCTCAGAGAGAAAGTAAGAAGCCTATCAGATATGGGTATGACACATCACTTGTAACTAAACATTCTGTATATCTTGCAAAGGATTTGTTGAATGAAGAACCAGGTACCTATGAAGAAGCAATTACCAAACCAGAATGGAAAGGAGCTATGGATGAAGAAATGGAAGCTCTCAAGGAGAGTGATACTTGGGACTTGGTACCCAAGAAGGACACTATGAGGGTGATAGGATCCAGATGGATCTACAAGCTAAAGAGGAATTCTGATGGAACAATAAACAGGTACAAAGCTAGGTTGGTTGCCAAGGGTTTTGCACAAACCCAAGGCATTGATTATGAGGAGACATTTTCTCCTGTGGCTAAGATGCCAACTATCAGAATATTGGTGAGTGTAGCTTGCATCCAAGAATTGGAACATGTACCAATTAGATGTCAAGAATGCCTTCTTGAATGGATGGATATCTGAAGAAGTTTACATGTCACAACCACCTGGCTATGAAGATCCCAAGAAGGTAAATTATGTTTGTAAATTGAAGAAGGCTCTATATGGTTTGAAGCAGGCACCTAGAGCATGGAATTACAGGTTGACAACCTACCTCCAAGACCAAGGATTTGTGATGAGTAAAGCAGACACTTCTCTATCATAAAGAGGAATAGTACAGAGGTAATCTACTTGTGTGTTTATGTTGATGACATCATCATTACAGGCAATGATGTCAATGGGATTAGACACATCAAAGGACAGATGATGAAGGAATTCAAGATCAATGATCTTGGATTATTGAAGTACTTCTTAGGTCTTGAGTTAGTCTACACCAACTCAGGTATATATATCACTCAAAAGAAGTATGTACATGATATGGTCAAGAAGTTTAGCTTGCAGGATGCTAAAGTCTCAACTACTCCAATGGAGGTCAACCTAAAGCTTATTGCTCATGAAGGGGATGAAATACAAGACATTACAGGATATCAAAGTATGGTAGGTAGTTTGAATTATGCTACCTTGACAAGAATTGACATAGCATATGGAGTTAGTGTGCTAAGCCAATTCATGCACAAACCAAGGGTACCTCACCTAGAGGCAGCAAAGAAAATCTTGAAGTATTTGAAGGGAACTCAGAACCATGGTTTGTACTTTCCTTATACATCAAATATTGACATTAAAGTATATTCAGATGCAGATTGGGCAGGATGCAAGGATGATAGGAGAAGCACATCAGGATACATATGTTTTGCAGGTGATAAACCAATTTCTTGGTCAGCCAAGAAACAACCTACAGTGGCATTGTCATCCACTGAAGCAGAGTATAGAGGGCTAGCCAATGCCACTCAAGAAGCTATCTGGTTAAAGCTTTTGTATACAGAGCTAGGCCTATACACTAGGCCTCCAATCATCTTTGGAGACAACACAAGCTCTCTTCACCTTGCAGCTAATCCAATATATCATGCTAGGACAAAACACATAGAGGTTCATTACCACTATGTGAGAGAGAAGTTGCTTAGTAAAGACATTCAATTGACTTATGTGTCTACTAATATGCAATGTGCAGATTTACTCACTAAAGCATTGGATGGAAACAAGCTATGCAGATTCAAATCCATGATTGGATTGGAGGATGTGTTTGAAGACTAAAGATGAAGACTTAAGCCAAAGTGCTTGGCTTGAGGGGGAGCTGTTGGTGCATTTCAAGCCTTCACACTTGGCTTGGAACTTTGGAAGATTAGCTTGGACAAATTTTATCAAGGATTCACTTGAAGGAAATGGCATAGGAACCCATACCTATGATTTATTACTTTTTTCACTTCATTGTAAAAGTCTTAGTGACTTGACATTTAAGAATACACACCTACTTGATTAGTCGTGGAAATTGGATGGTGTAAATGGAGAGAATATTTCCCTACTTTTAGAGGAGTGATTATAGGAGATTTGAACTTGAATTCAAATTCAAATCTCAACTCAACTTCTATAAAGTCAATGTAAAAAGTCGCAGGTAGTCTAGTCTCATTTGAGCTCACTCCCCGAGGCATTTCACTATTGTAACTCTGTGTGTGTTAGTGCTACTTCATAGCCTAAACCACAACACCTCATTTAGCTATGCTTGTCATGCTAATGAGTCTGTACAACTACATCAATCAATAGAAGTATACACATTCATCATCTCTCGTTTCTCTGAGTTATCTACCCCAAGTCTGTCAACTTCAACAGGGCATATCTCAGGATCTACTGAACCAAATCAAGTGATTCAAAGCACATTGGAACCAGCTCCAAGCATACTACATGCCTACAAAATGTCAAGGTCAAAGGATCAGCCATCGCGGAGAAATATTGCTCGAAGTGACCTCTAGTATTTTCCTGCAGAGCTCCTAAAAAGTCGGGGGTACTTATAGTTTTGCTAAACTTCTTTCTCTGAGTATATTTCATCATTTTATCTCATTCCACTTGCAAATGGTAGCTTGTTAAGCTAATTTAATATGTCCAGAAGGAATTTGATCAATTGTAAGTGTGCTAGTCATACTGAGTGAAAGACTGAGCAGGTGTCAATACCAAATTAGCAAGTTTCCTTGGATTTTTGAAGTCTCAAGGAGTCTGTTTTGATTTGATCATTACACATATCATTTGCAAAGTACATATATGCTTTCTTGGTATCATTTGGAAGCTAATCAAGTGTACTAAGCATATCTGAAGCAAAGGAGGGCTGGAGCAAAGCAGGTCTAGCAGCTTCAACTCAATCTCTTGAGTGCATCCAACCATCTCTCCCAACAATACACACATATACACTTATACATGCACATGCACATACATACATATACACACACATACACATGCACATACATACATCAGAATACATACACATATATACACACACATACACATACGCATACCCACATACACATATACATGCAAACATATACGCATACATATATGTATACATATACACATATACATACATATAACATAAACACACATATACACAATACACATTATTGTGGTATAAATGCATGTATTTTGTATGAATGAGTGTATATGCATGCATGTGTGTGTACATATATATGTGGATATGTATATGTGTGTTTATGTTATATGTATGTATATGTGTATATGTATACATATATGTATGCGTATATGTTTGCATGTATATGTGTATGTGGGTATGCGTATGTGTATGTGTGTGTATATATGTGTATGTATTCTGATGTATGTATGTGCATGTGTATGTGTGTGTATATGTATGTATGTGCATGTGCATGTATAAGTGTATATGTGTGTATTGTTGGGAGAGATGGTTGGATGCACTCAAGAGATTGAGTTGAAGCTGCTAGACCTGCTTTGCTCCAGCCCTCCTTTGCTTCAGATATGCTTAGTACACTTGATTAGCTTCCAAATGATACCAAGAAAGCATATATGTACTTTGCAAATGATATGTGTAATGATCAAATCAAAACAGACTCCTTGAGACTTCAAAAATCCAAGGAAACTTGCTAATTTGGTATTGACACCTGCTCAGTCTTTCACTCAGTATGACTAGCACACTTACAATTGATCAAATTCCTTCTGGACATATTAAATTAGCTTAACAAGCTACCATTTGCAAGTGGAATGAGATAAAATGATGAAATATACTCAGAGAAAGAAGTTTAGCAAAACTATAAGTACCCCCGACTTTTTAGGAGCTCTGCAGGAAAATACTAGAGGTCACTTCGAGCAATATTTTCTCCGCGATGGCTGATCCTTTGACCTTGACATTTTGTAGGCATGTAGTATGCTTGGAGCTGGTTCCAATGTGCTTTGAATCACTTGATTTGGTTCAGTAGATCCTGAGATATGCCCTGTTGAAGTTGACAGACTTGGGGTAGATAACTCAGAGAAACGAGAGATGATGAATGTGTATACTTCTATTGATTGATGTAGTTGTACAGACTCATTAGCATGACAAGCATAGCTAAATGAGGTGTTGTGGTTTAGGCTATGAAGTAGCACTAACACACACAGAGTTACAATAGTGAAATGCCTCGGGGAGTGAGCTCAAATGAGACTAGACTACCTGCGACTTTTTACATTGACTTTTATAGAAGTTGAGTTGAGATTTGAATTTGAATTCAAGTTCAAATCTCCTATAATCACTCCTCTAAAAGTAGGGAAATATTCTCTCCATTTACACCATCCAATTTCCACGACTAATCAAGTAGGTGTGTATTCTTAAATGTCAAGTCACTAAGACTTTTACAATGAAGTGAAAAAGTAATAAATCATAGGTATGGGTTCCTATGCCATTTCCTTCAAGTGAATCCTTGATAAAATTTGTCCAAGCTAATCTTCCAAAGTTCCAAGCAAGTGTGAAGGCTTGAATGCACCAACAGCTCCCCTCAAGCCAAGCACTTGGCTTAAGTCTTCATCTTTAGTCTTCAAACACATCCTCCAATCCAATCATGGATTTGAATCTGCATAGCTTGTTTCCATCCAATGCTTTAGTGAGTAAATCTGCACATTGCATATTAGTAGACACATAAGTCAATTGAATGTCTTTACTAAGCAACTTCTCTCTCACATAGTGGTAATGAACCTCTATGTGTTTTGTCCTAGCATGATATATTGGATTAGCTGCAAGGTGAAGAGAGCTTGTGTTGTCTCCAAAGATGATTGGAGGCCTAGTGTATAGGCCTAGCTCTGTATACAAAAGCTTTAACCAGATAGCTTCTTGAGTGGCATTGGCTAGCCCTCTATACTCTGCTTCAGTGGATGACAATGCCACTGTAGGTTGTTTCTTGGCTGACCAAGAAATTGGTTTATCACCTGCAAAACATATGTATCCTGATGTGCTTCTCCTATCATCCTTGCATCCTGCCCAATCTGCATCTGAATATACTTTAATGTCAATATTGATGTATAAGGAAAGTACAAACCATGGTTCTGAGTTTCCCTTCAAATACTTCAAGATTTTCTTTGCTGCCTCTAGGTGAGGTACCTTGGTTTGTGCATGAATTGGCTTAGCACACTAACTCCATATGCTATGTCAATTCTTGTCAAGGTAGCATAATTCAAACTACCTACCATACTTTGATATCCTGTAATGTCTTGTATTTCATCCCCTTCATGAGCAATAAGCTTTAGGTTGACCTCCATTGGAGTAGTTGAGACTTTAGCATCCTGCAAGCTAAACTTCTTGACCATATCATGTACATACTTCTTTTGAGTGATATATATACCTGAGTTGGTGTAGACTAACTCAAGACCTAAGAAGTACTTCAATAATCCAAGATCATTGATCTTGAATTCCTTCATCATCTGTCCTTTGATGTGTCTAATCCATTGACATCATTGCCTGTAATGATGATGTCATCAACATAAACACACAAGTAGATTACCTCTGTACTATTCCTCTTTATGAATAGAGAAGTGTCTGCTTTACTCATCACAAATCCTTGGTCTTGGAGGTAGGGTTGTCAACCTGTAATTCCATGCTCTAGGTGCCTGCTTCAAACCATATAGAGCCTTCTTCAATTTACAAACATAATTTACCTTCTTGGGATCTTCATAGCCAGGTGGTTGTGACATGTAAACTTCTTCAGATATCCATCCATTCAAGAAGGCATTCTTGACATCTAATTGGTACATGTTCCAATTCTTGGATGCAGCTACACTCACCAATATTCTGATAGTTGGCATCTTAGCCACAGGAGAAAATGTCTCCTCATAATCAATGCTTGGGTTTGTGCAAAACCCTTGGCAACCAACCTAGCTTTGTACCTGTTTATTGTTCCATCAGAATTCCTCTTTAGCTTGTAGATCCATCTGGATCCTATCACCCTCATAGTGTCCTTCTTGGGTACCAAGTCCCAAGTATCACTCTCCTTGAGAGCTTCCATTTCTTCATCCATAGCTCCTTTCCATTCTGGTTTGGTAATTGCTTCTTCATAGGTACCTGGTTCTTCATTCAACAAATCCTTTGCAAGATATACAGAATGTTTAGTTACAAGTGATGTGTCATACCCATATCTGATAGGCTTCTACTTTCTCTCTGAGATCTCCTCATTGCTTGAGT